>VWPU01004981.1:180344-203406 GCA_013398955.1 Callaeas wilsoni
GAAGGAAGGAAGGAAGGAAGGAAGGAAGGAATTTCGTTTCCCCATTTCCCCACTAGGTTGGCTCTGCAAGGAGAAAATGCAAAAGGTGTAATTATTAATAGTTCCCAATAGATGGCTCCCGAAACACAGAGGTGACAGTGATGCTCAGCACACGGATCACACATCCCAGATTAGTTTCACAACCAGTGATTCTATCTAATCATGAGCCAGTATTGCATAGAACAACAAATTGACAACCTTAGCCCAGACCCCAAGAAAGATAGGCAGCACAACAGCGAACACATACATCAAGTAAAGTGTTATATGAGCACACATGCAGAAACTCTGAGAGCAAATAAATCAGCAATGTGACCAGTGACTATTGAACTAATGAAATGAATGCTTAAAACAATTTTGTTCTAATATGCTCTGGTCAGATCTGTTGTTTTCTCAACTCTTTTTGCCCCACTCTGGGGACCAAGAAGGACTGTCATTGTTTAAACCCTGCTGGCAACTAAGTACTACACAGCCATAGGCTTATGCTTCTCCCACCCACAATGGAATAGGGAAGGGAATTGGAAAAATGTAAAATTCGTGGGTTGAGAAAAGAACAGTTTAATAATAATAATAGTCATGGCAAAAATAATTTAAAAAGGAAAAGGAGAAAGCAAATTAAAACCCAAGAAACACAACCCAACCCAAGAAACCCAAGCTCAATACTCGCCACCCACGGACTCCCCAGCCTACACCTGTGCAGCATTTGGTGGCTTCTGGCAAAACTCTCCCCAGTGTATGTACTGGGCATGATGTTCTCTAGTACAGAATATCCCTTGGGCCAGTTCGTGTCAGCTGTTCTGGCCATGCTCCTGATGCCTTGCAGAGGCTGACCTGGAACAGAGGCTAGACAGAGTGAAAGGATAAAGGGTAGGTATTTATTGAAAGGCCTTCACAGGGTACACCTTGGGCAGTGCAGGAGTCTCGCAGAGACTGCACCCAGGACGGACGACAGCCACACGTTTTTCGGACAGATATAAGTTTTGTCCATTTGCATATCAGAGGTTAATTGTCCAATTACAGCTTCAGGCAGTGCAGTCCCATTCTCCCAGTTTGCTCCCCCCCAACTCACTTTCGTTTACATTTCTCAGGGCCTGAAACAGTGAGGTGTCCTTGATTCTCAGGCCTAGAGAGGAATTGTGTCTGACCAAAATGGGAAAAGCAGTAGTCAACACTCTATATGGAGTTCAGAGTTATATACTCAAGAATTGCAGGATTACAAATATATGAAAATATAAAAGCTAAAATCCTAAGGCATCACTCCCTCCCAACTTCTTGTGCATCTCCTTGCTGACAGAGCACGGGAAGCTGAAAAGTCCTTGATGTAGAGTAAGCTCTTCTCAGCAACAATGAAAACATCAGTGTGTTGTCAACATTAGTCTCATACTAAATTCAAAACACAGCACTGTGCTACCTACTAAGAAAATAACTCCAACCCAGCTGAAACCAGGACAAATATCCCTCTCTGTCTTAACATCACCACTCTGTCCTTGCCTGGATGTTCAACAGCATCTGAGTTCCTGCAGCAACTTAAAGGGATTTAGAGACGTCACCTCACATTGTGAAAGATTAACAATGAGCAGAGACACCTTGTCTCTGAGCGAGGCAGCCCCTATACTTCGACAGCTGATACAAGGCAAGGTGACAGGAGGCACGTATAGGGATTTTTGGTGGCCTTTCCAGGAAAAATACAGTAGAAACAAGGCAGAATTTACTGTACAATAAACAACTGCATGTTGATTGCAATATTCTGCCATTTCCCCTTCCTTTCCACTGTTATCCTGCACATGGGAGACTGGTTAAAAATGCATGTCTTTGAAATTTCACACCAAAAACTAAACTAAAACCAACCCAATCCAAAACTTTGTGAGAATTTTCTGGAAAATAAATACTGGGAAAACTTAAATAGTTTTGCTAACTAAGCCACTGACTAATTTTTTAGGATTTTTAAAAAACTCCTGATTTGATATGTGGTGCAAGAAAGTTTTGGGCTGTTTATAGTGAAGGTAGGAGGTGTTAAAATTGGTTTCTGTGCTGAAACTCACCAACCACAGAACAAAGGATCTTTCAATTCCTAGTAAGAGTTGCTCTGTCAGAAAACTAGGGAAAATTCACCCAGGTATCACTGCATGTATCGGCAAAGTTAGGAGTAAGGAAATTGATTTGGGTCCATGCGAAAGCCTGAAAACAGAACAGAAGTTATGGACAAGAGTTTTATGCCGAATTTTGTGAGGGGAAACCTAAAATTTCATTGACAGTTTATACAAATCAGACCATGTAAAATCAGTTAATGTTGCCATTAATAGAAAACAGGTGAAGTCAACCAAGGATAGAGAAATGAGGCAGACAAGCAGAATCCAAAGAGAAATATAATATCTCCTTGAGAGTTGTATGCTTGAACAAAATAAATTCTCAAAGTTAAATATAAACAGTTTTTACCCATCAAATATAGTGGGAAAGAAGAAGAATTGCATGCAGTGGTGTACTCAGGTTTTTAACTTCTGATCTAAGGCACACAGATCAGAGAAGGCAAGTGCAAAGAGTACTTTAAGAAGACAATGCTTTCAATCTCAATGGCAGTTTGTTGTTCTGCATGAGTTATGTGTTGTTTGAAAGAACACGTGCATTTTCAGTGGGCAAACAAAAAACAGAGAGCAGGCCAAATAAAGGGATAAAGAAAGAAGAAAGATACACACTTCACATTAGACTCAAGAGATGCAAAGTCTTGAGAAGTGTTTAGGAAGAGATGACAGCGCTGGAGTTGCGAAACCCTAAAAAAGTTGACAGTAAAATTTAAATTGCTGCTGTAAGAACAAGGAATTATGAGGAGAGCACTCATGTTTATATTGAAAGTTCAAGTGGGATTGTTGAATGTATTAGTTTACAGGAAAGACTTTAAATGGACATTAGGTACTTAAAGTCAGATTGTACTCACGTAACTAAAAACTGGATAACTGGATAGAATACTGGAAGTTCTATTCCAAAAGTGATTACATAAAAATTGCACCTTCCTACTCAACAGATTTGATTGCTGTGTTTATTCAGAGTCAGATCTATTTACCTCAAAGACAAAAATATGCCTTTACAACTTTTATTCCTGTCCTGTCTCCTTGCAGAGCCCACACAATTCAGCCAGGGGTCTAGATGTTATTCATTCTTGTGCAACAACTATATTCCTTCATAAGTTTCAACCAAATATACTTGTAAGAGCAATCAGAATAGATTCAGTGCAGATATCAGGGAATTAAATTTTTCAGTCTGCATTTTGGAGTAGACCACAAAAGATTTTATTGGTTCCTCCTGGTCTTAAAAATCGGACTAATTTGACTAAACATTATTTTAAAATACTGACTTCCCTAAAAGTCATAGGTTTTTCCACTGAATTCAGTCAAACCTGAATCTATGCAGACATAAATTAATTCTCAATCTTTTTCTGTCGTTTGTTGGTGTGAATGCAATTGACTTCTAGGAAACAAAATTCTTTGGTTGGTGCTGTTGCTGTTAAAGAGGCTTCATCCAGATTCTCAAATATTCTTCACTGTTTGTAATGCTATACAAAGGTATATATTTACAGAAAATACCTAGAATGGACATCTCAGCAAGGTACTTAAATTCAGATTGTAATCTCATATTTAACTAAAAACTGGATAAGATGCAAGTATTCCAACTACCTCTGCAATGTGAACTATAGAGATTCAACCCTCGATTCTCTCCATTATTCTCTATTCAGTCTTTTAACCTTCCCAAACTGAAAAGTGAAGCTTTTCAATTCAACTTACACAAAGTTCTGGTAGCATGACATAAGCTGAAATTAAAGGTGAACAAGTTTTGGCTCTTTCAGACAAAAACCTCTGCTTGAGTCAGAGCAGGTCAAAGCTAGCAAATAGAGTATTTGAAAATACTTCTCCTGAGAGCTAAAAAAAAGCTAATAGAAAAGCAAATCTAAAAGGCAAACAACCTGTTCTCCCTCAATATTACAGTACAGTTGTGTGCTAAAAAGCAATCTATAGCCAAAAATATTGTAATTTAAATGGTAAAGAAAGTTTAAGAACATTTCAGTGAGGTTTCCAGAAATAGGCACCTTTAAAGCAAAGGGAAGAAAAAACATGTATTAAAAAGCTGTCGTATAAAATGTGTCTGAACTTACCTTTAAAGATATCTGAAAAGACCCTTGGTCACAGCTTCAGTGATGTAAACTGGAAGAGCACTACTAGAAATCCAATCCATTACTATTTTTTTTTAAATATCCTATGTAGCATGGTATAGTCTATCACTGCTAAAGGTTTTGGGCTATGTATAAAGAGGGCATATGCATGGAGGGACCATTACAGCCATAAGACATTTAAATGAAAATGTCTTATAGCTGATAACCTCTAGGCTTTAAAAATGTATCTATATAATTTATGAACTCAGAGAATATTCCAGTTAAAGAAGAATAGACACAAGTTTTACAGGATGGTGCTAATACACATCACGACTAAACAGTAAACTCTGCCAGCAACATGTAGGGACACTAAATATTGTTGAATGGAAACTCTACAGAGCAGGGTAAAAATAACAAATACCATCGTGATGCCATAATCAAGATGGAATTTGACAATTTTAATAATACCCTAAGATTAATTTGGGACAAATAAAAAGGTGATGATTTTAAACAGTTTTTTCAGAGTCAGCATCAAGCTTTTACTATTTTCATAGCACTCATCTTAGACAATAAAAACAGGGCAGTGAGTCAGTCTTCTTTACCTTGAGCCATTCAATGATGCAACAGTTCAGTTCAAAATGCCTACAGAAACAGGCAGAAATTGAACAAAACACTGTTCTTTAGCTTGATTACATCCATCTCTGAAGATACATAACTTTTCAGAAAAACAAAACCAAATGAAGAAAAGGAAGAGAAAAAGAAAAGAAAAGGAAAAAACCTAAAAATATTCCTGTCCTAAAAATGCTATCTTTTCCTCTTTTAAGCTCCTTTTTAATTGACTGCCTTAGCAACTGTTTTCATTTCATAGGGACTGAACTGGGAAACATGAGGGTATATATTCACCCTGGAAAGCATGAAAGCAGGATGTGTTTAACATACAAAATTATTGTGGTTTAACCCCAGCCAGCAGCGAGGTACCACACAGCTGCTCTCTCACACCCCAGATGCCTTGCACCCATCTTCCCCCAGGAGAGGAGCATCAATAAAAAATGAGATAGAAAAAGTTTTATAACTGAAACAAAATGAAATATAATAATACTACAAGTGATGCACAATTCAGTCATTCACCACTTGCTGACAGATGCCCAGCCCATCCTTAGGTGGTGATCAACAGCTACTGGTCATCTTTCCCCTGTTTATATGCTGAGCATGGCATGAATATCCCTTTGGCCAATTCGGGTCAGCTGTCCTGGCCATGCTCCCTCCCAGCTTCCCTTCCAGCTTCCTTGCTGGCAGAGCATGGGAAACTTAGAAGTTCTTGATTTAGAGTAAACACTACATAGCAACAACTGAAACATCAGTGTGTTATCAACGTTTTTCTCATATAAATCCAAAACACAGCACTGTGCCAGCTACTGAGAGGAAAATGAACTCTTTCCCATACGAAACCAGGACAAGAATTCATTTACAAAATGCTGTACACTACTGTGGTGTTGCTGAGTAACCAAAGGCATTTAATTAATAACATAATAAAGCTGAACTCTGCACATCATAGGAATAACTTATAGGAATTAAAAAAGACCATAGCTGCAATCAGCAGCCTTTCGGATTGCGTAGAGATGAGTAAAGAATGGCAATTTAATCTAATACTTGAAGTCCTTGCAAGTCAATAAATAATAGCCAGCAGTACTGAAAACATTAAAAGGAAGTATACTGTAGAGAACAATGCTGTAACACTGAAGCATGGAGTAATCCTCATGGTTTAGGGTTTTTCCACATATGATTTCTGTTATTCTATATCAATTTGAACACTAGATTCTGGATTCTTGGCCTACAGCTGCAGTTCCTTGTAGACGATTCACTAGCACACTACAACTGCTTTCTCTCAACACATTCGACTTCCAGTACTGACTAGAAGGCATCTAAGATGCCAAGAAAGCTCACTCTTTCTGGAGCCAGCCTGTTGCCATCTTCACACCGTAGCTCATCCAACAAGGATGAGGTACTTGAGAAGAACACGTATGCACTTTTTGAATGATGAGGGTGGCACCAAGCTGAACATCACACATTAAGAACGGGCAGTTGCTCGTTGTTGAGCTTGTGAGAAGCAACATGTGCTGTTTCAGCTCCATATCAGAAGCAGTTCTGATACAAACCTACATAGAAATCATGGTAGAAAAAAGGTGTTTTCCCTGAAGAGAGATCACAGGGAAAAGACTGCTGTTGCTTGCTGCTGTCTCATATCCTGCAATCACCTCATATTGTCAGTTATGTTCAAAATCCCAGTTCTTAGAATCATAGGGTCATAGAACCATAAAAGTTGGAAAAGACCTTTAAGATCATCAAGTCCAACCCAGCACCACCATCATGTTGACTATTAAAACATGTTCTCAGTGCCATATCCACACATTGTTTGAACACTTCTGGGGTGGTCACTTCACCACTTCCGTGGGAAGTCTGTTCCAGTGCTTTACAACCCTTTTGGTGAAGTTCTTTTTTCCCTGATATCTAGTCTAAACTTCTCTGATGCAACTTAAGGCCATTTCCAATAGTGGCAATATTTGCCAGTATTGCTCTTTTTTTTTTCAGTTCTGTTGATTTGGCATCTCATTCCTTTGTTGGTCATGGTTAAGCAAGCTGCAAAAACACTCCTTGAAGGGCTCAGAGACCCTTATAATCTACACTGCCGACAGTGACAGTAAAGAGACAGCTACTTCCTGTCAGCACTCTCCCTGGGCTCTCTCACAGATGGAGCACTGTTTTCACTACAAGGTATAGAAAATTCACCATATGGAAGAAAGTTTTCAGGCATGAATCATGACGTTTGAACAAAACAAAACACAACAAGGAACATTTGCACTTCTTTTTGTCTATTAGAAGCTTGTATGGGCAGGAACAAAATGGGTAATTTCCACTACTAGGCCTGTCCAAGAATAAGTGTCTGCAGAGGAAGTTCCACCTGAACTGTGCAGGTGACCAAGCACTGTAACAGATTGCCCAGAGAGGTTGTGGAGTCTCCCTCACTGGAGATATTCAAGACCTGTCTAGATGCAATCCTGTGCCATGTGCTCTAGGATGACGCTGCTTGAGCAGGTTTTGACCAGATGACCCACTGTGGTTCCTTCCAACCTGACCCGTTCTGTGATTCTGTGAACCTGTGTCATTCTTGTGAAAAGACTTCTAGAGAGTTCTTCTTCTTTTGCTTTTCCATTCCCAGGCATAATGGGTTGCAAAGGTAAGGACTTCTCTCTTGGACTCTGTAAAGGGCTATATGTATTGATATACATATGTATTGATACATTAACCAATATTAACAAAAATTGATTGTTTGAACTACAGTTCATAAAGCTTTGTTGCATTCTAATTGCACTAAAAATTTATGAAGTACCAAGCTTAAGCTTTAGGCGAAAGAATAGTCAAAATAGTTCTTGCTTACAGTTTAGATGTTATCCCTTGAAACACATTCTGAAGTCTTAGCCAAACTGAGTTTCCTTTCTATTGCCACAAGCAACAAAATTTTGCAGAACAGATTATGATGCTCACTGGCATCTATGTAAATGTGTTAAAGAAATGTCTTAGCCCTAGGTTTCCCACAGCAGAATCTCAGATGTCTGATACCAGGAAGAAATAATTCTCAGCTCAAGCTGAGTACCCCAAACGAAGGAATCCATAGGAATTATGCTGTTACAAACTAAGTTTCCCACACCTCACACGACAGTTTGGTCCAGTATTTGTATTAGGGTTTGGGGTCTTGTTCTCCACTGGTTGCCTTCACTGTCTCTAGGCAGATTGTTTCTCCTCCTATCTCTAAGGCTGCAGCCTCTGCTGACGGAGGTAGTGACCTTCCTTGCTTCCTTATCTTCCCCTGTGAACCAGCTGTGGAGCCTCCCTTTACCTAAGTAGATAAAAAGCTCAGAATATCTAGGAAAAAGTTTACAGCTTGTGGCCTGAGGTTTCAGCATGTCCACCTACTAATGCTAATAAGTTACACTAAGTGACTAATTCGCTTTCTTCCTTTACAAATGTACCAACTCAGCCCCGTTCTTATAACTACTCCCAGGGAGTTTTATTTAGCTTCTGTGGTAAGTGGTTTTCAACTAGGTCAAGAAGACTGATAACATGAAAGAAAGCATATCATCACTCTTTCCAAGCCTTCTTGTTGCTCTTTTCAGGCTTTGAAAGACAAATAGACATAAAAAATTGCAATAAGAGATGCTTCAGTAAAAACAGGGAACAAGTCTTCAACAAGAAGATGTCAACTTCACATAAACATTTATCATAGTAGATTTGTTACCTGAAAGGCTCTTACAATAATACAACATAATCAGGCTGGTGGGAGGTAGTGATTTGTAGAGTAACCAGGACAGATATGAGCCTCGGATACCCATGTCCGTAGTTGAGTATTGTAGCAAAATTCCATTTTAAGATATGTTTTAGCACAACATGCTGGACCATGAGACAAAGTGACTAAAATTGTGCCCATCCATTTCTACAGACTCTGTCAGAGAATGTTAATGTCTGTCAGAGGAGCATTGTTTGTAACAACTTACATGTCACAGCTGGTTCATGAGAATTAGGAAAGGATGATCAATGATGTCTGGACTTTTAGCTGCTACATACAATGAAAACTGGGCATAGATTAAGTATTAAATAGGATAATAAATAAGGAACCTGGAAGGTACACTGGCAAGAGATAAACAGCCATAAAGCCAACATTACATTGCAACCTCTTTCAACAAAAATCTTATAAATTTCTTTTTCATCATTAACATGTCTTCTAGATAGCTCTATATGCAGAGTTTAACATTTATTTTTTGTGAACAATCTCCTTACTCTTAAATTTCATGCAAACACAAAAAACCCCTTTCCCAATACTTTGAAAAGGTTTTTAAAACTTGTATACTGATATTGTAAATTCCTGTAGGATCTTAAGGCACATTTTTCTCTGTATGAGTCAGGCCAGAGTGCTTTTCTCTTTGACAGTAGTCAATGAAATTAATCTCTGAGCAGACACCTTGCACTACCAGCTCCTCAAATGGCATATGAAGCTTTTCAGAAGACCCCCTAGCCACTGTCTTGATAGTCTGCTGTGCTGGGCATTGCAAGAGTGGTCCAGGGTCCCATTAAGACTTCATAAATGGGAACGGCAGTCCCTTATTCACCACTGATTTCATAATCATTCTTAGCATAAACACTTCACATAATGAACCTCTTTACAAAAAACTTAAATATAAGCACTATGATTGCAAAGCTGTCATGTTCCTGGAATACTGACTGCCCCCCATCTCTTTAAAAATAGTAAGGGAAGCCAGATGCAGTCACATTCCTCTCTGAATTTAGTGCTTGATTAAATCATAAGCAAATCATCAGACCATGATGAGCAAACCACCCTCTACACCAAATGATGTTATAATCATCAAAGCAATGTGAAAAATTAAAATCTCAAAGCAAAGGCTGACTGATTCTAGTATTTTCTAAACATGCATGGATTGTTGATTAATGTATCTTATACAACCACCAAAAGTAGACCAAAGCATATGATTCATTAAAGTCTGCTGGCTGGAACTGCTGATTGATTGCACTCACATTTTGAGGATCACAAACAGATTTATGGCAGCTGACTCTAACTCACTTTTTAAGTGAAAATATTACAACTTTTTTGGGTCAAGGAATGAATACTCAATAGGCAGGAATACCAAAACACAGGCACTGACATCAAAGTATAATGAACACATATCAGCATCAATAAAGGTACATAAAAAGATTCTTAAGCAACTGAAGTACATAAAGGCAGTAAAAAAAGCTAGGAAATTGTTGGTAGAAAATACCAGTTGTATGGCTTTACGACAGCTGCCTTTCAGTCACTAGACCTTCAAGAAGTTACATTAGAATAATATATATTCAGACCTATACTGGGTGTATTTCAAATGCTGCAAAACTCTAATTCAGTGTAATCAAATTACGCTCTCCAAAAGGAAACAATCCAATAAAGTTTATTATGCCTCTAGCTATTAGGAATCATGTATATAAAGATCTCTGGAAAAGGAAAGATTAGAAACAAAAATTTGGCAGAACTTAAGGTATAAGTAGACTGCCACCTTATTTGTCAGGCTAGGCAGGTTTGGTGCAAAGCTGAGCGATAAAACGGCACAACAATGTGCACACAATATTATATATGCAAAGTTTTACAGGCGGATAAACTGAGGAACCCTGCAGATGTGTCATGGCTGCAGAGCAAACAAGCAAGTGACCAGAGCAGAAATACAGTGCAAGATTTCTTGCACTCTATTTATTAAAAGGCTAACCTTCAAACTACTTTATTGTTGCTTCTTTTTCTTCTCAAACAAACTCTTCTTTTTGTCTTTCATTATATACTCATAAGCACATTCATGTAACAAACATATACTCTTGTATCACAGCATTCTGTGCAGCTGCATTGGTCACTAGCTCTTTCATGCACTGCACCAAAGCAGTGGTTGGTTGAGAAGATTTTTTTCATATAAGGCTGTGTTTTCATTTTGGTTGTTTGGGATGCTCCAGCTAAGGAACAATCACCAGAACATATCACAGAACTAATAAATACTCAATATTAATTTAAGCCTGCAGTCTAAATTAATTATTTATATTAATTTATATTAATACCTTATATTAATCAAGGCCTGCAGCAGATTCCAAACAATGCTAGATATTCTGATTCTGTAACATTCTTATATCCATAGGGCACCCATGCTGTCCCCCTTGTTCCTTGCTTTTGATTCTTCTTGGAACCCACTGCTGCAAACTGAATTTTATCAATGCCAGTATTTTATCAATACTTCAATGTTTCATTAAAATGCTGCTTCTCTGATCCCCTGTCTCTTTGCACCTCACTCTGCCCTGATTAAGAATTGCCCAAGTGTGCAAAATTATAGTCAGCCCCTAGGTCTTGGAAGTTAGGGCTGGCTTCTGGTTTCTGCTGAGCTATAAAGAGCAATCGAGCAAGGCAAAAAATTAAGCTTGGGACCTTCTCAGACTTTTTTTTTGGATGAGCTTGTGTAAAAATCTTCACGCTTGCTGTGCACCCCTCTTTTACCCTGTTGAGGCTGGAAAAAGGTACCAAACAAAAAGACAGAGGAGTGTGGGGATATAGTACCATTCTTTCCTAATTCTTCTGAATTATAGCACAAGGGGAGTGCGGGAATCAGGCTCTTTCAGTCTAATTGATATGCTGCAGGGATTAGAGGGAGGAAACAGCTATTCTCAAATTTTTGTTTTTAAGCATACCATCCTGAATGAAGGAAGCAGCAGCATAGAATAAAGAGCTACATCAATACACATAGGGAAATATACTCTGCCGAAGATATGGAGGCACGGTCTCCTCAATGCACAACTCTGCATAAAAAGTATGATAGTTATCTTGGCTCCGCAAAGTAGCTATTAAGAAAGCAAATGTTGAAGTCACCAGGAGAATATCCCATTAGTGATGTGCTTAAAATTAATTTTAAGTGAGGTCTCTCTGTTTCACTTGGCAAGAAAACCTAAGGCACCAAATAATCCTTTTGTTTCTGATGAATGCCTGTAATCCCATGTGGCCAGGCAATTGCAAACTGCCAATTCTAGACAGCACAGAGTTCTAGAAGTCATAAAATATTCCTAGCAGTGATTTCTAGAGCTTTGAAGAGGATCAAAATACGGATGTTTTCTAAACATCCGCTTGGTTAATGGATCTGAAGTGCAACATGATGGTTTTCACCTTCCTTCACTGCAAACTGAACATGGGATATCCAGATAAATGCGGCAAGAATAAATGCAATTTTGCAGCAAAATATACTTGGCCTTTACTTGTCTTTAACTCATTGTTTGACACCTAAGGTGTCAGTAAAGACAGCATATTTTTGTTGGAATTAGGAAGGTAAAGGAAGTAAGTGCATGTTTCTTCTACTTCTTTCCAAACCTACAGCCAATCAGAAAGAGCTCATCACAATTTAAGGATAACACAGAAGTAATAGACTGGCCCTGAGGCCAGTACCTGGTGCTTTAGAATGAGATGCAAGAAGTCTTAGACTAAACAGCTAAAGAATGACTTTCTCTAAGGGAAAGTTACTAGATGCCCTGCAACTTTTCTCTCATCCTGATTAAAGATGACTTTCATCCAGAAACACATGTGCTTTGTCTGTTTAACCTCTTTTGTAGTTCTGGTTCTTAAACCCCTCACATGTGTTAATCAAAGCCACTGCTTATTAAGGAAACAAATTCAGAAATCCTGTAACTCTTTATGTTTTGGTTTGGCAGTCTGGGGCTTTTTGGTTGGTTGCGGTTTTTTGAGGTTTGGGGTTATTTTCTTCATAGTTAAAGTCTCTTGCTGCTGGTCACTGTTGGCTGCAAATCTTGTGCCTTGACAGTGCCAATTTTTGTTTCCTGAGACACGATGCCTCTGACAGTTCCGCAGAAGTGCTGCGGCTGTGCACAGTCACATACTCTTGAGCAGGTATGTGAATATGTAAGTACATTGGCTCTGAAGACTGTGGTCTCTTTTTGTAAACATGGATATTGTCTTTCTAATCTTTTCATGCTTTAAAAATAACAAAAGATGGAAAGAAATTCTGCATTCACCATCAAAGTTTCTGTTCTGTACTGGCATTAACATCAGCTTGACCAGACTGCTTATGTGAACTAAGAACAGCATATTCAGCCAAGGGAAGAGACACAATAATGCTATCTGCCTGACTGCCAGATCCTCTGGCCAGAGACATCTGACTGAGTGACATAACAGGTTGTTTTATTACATTCTAGTTTTCCAAATTAAAGTGAGGATTATTATTATTATTATTATTATTATTATTATTATTATTATTATTATTACTAGTACATTTCTTTCTTTTTTTAATTGATGTGAGTTTGTGAAAAAACACCTCCCATAACTGGGGAAATCTATGAAAACTTCTCATTTCAGGCCTGAAAAAGATACCAGTCATACCTGTGCTCTGAAAAACTGAGCCAACATACATCGGGCCTTGATTTTGCTACTATTTGGTCCAAGTCAGCTTCTCTTCTGTTTGTCCAGGGGAAGCCAAATTCTCCTCTTGTAGTTGAAATCAATGGCATCAAAAGAATGATTCTTAAGTAACATCAATGACAGGATAAATATAAACCTTATTTGATGTTCACTTCCAAGGTCTTTAGCCCTGTTTTAGTTGTCTTTGTCAGTCAGACAATTCAGAAGGTACACAGAACATGTGTGACATGACTGTAAGATTTAATGGCTTTCAGAAAGTTAACTGAGCAAAAGCCAAAGCAAAGATTTTATTGGCTTCTTGAACTCATTCCTCTCTGGGGCTAGCTTGCAGCAAAAGTTTCTAATGGCTCAATAGTATAATTCACTACATACAAATAATTTCATAAGTCTCAGGTTTCTGTGAATTCTCTGAATGAGTCCATCTTGTTTAAAATCTTAGTAAGTCACTGAGTCAGCAAGTGAAAGATTTAAGACCTTGTTCTGAGAAAGAGAAAAATGAAATGCAGTAAAAAACTAGCAGAAAACTGAGAAAAGAGAAGGGAAAGCTGTTCATAAAGAGTATTTGTAAATATTCAGTAGGAGCACATAAAAAGTGGACATAGCATGAACTGACCACTGACAAAAGCTTGATAACACGCAGTAGTTACAGTAAAGGACTCTGTTTACTTGGCCAAGTTCTGCTCTCAGTTTTACAAGTGTAAAATGCATGCTATGACTGCATGACACTGCAAACCACCTAACACAAGCATGCTCTTCCTGTGACTACTAATAACAAGCTGTGGTGCTAAGTGGTAAGTTCCACCAAAAAATCATTGGCCGTGCACTATGCCATGCAGATGCATTTTATTGGGAGAGATGGAAACACAATTATGCAAAATAAGTTGCTCTAAAATAAAGATTTAGTAGCAAGACAAATTTTCTTAATCAAATGGTCGTGAATTAGGTCCTGTCTTGCCATGAACTGCCTCTGGATCAGAAGGCTTTTGCAGTCTTGAGACTAAGAGTTTCTGTGATCAGGCTCAGTCCTATGTTAACATGTATAAATGGCTCTGGGAACAGATTTTGTTTCATGTCCTGCCAAGAGTACAGCCAAGCCAAGATAATTTTTGACCACTTATATCCAGCTGTGCAGGAAGCCCACGTGAGTTACTGTTCCAGTAAAACACCATCCTGCTCAGAGAGCATCCAGAATCATTCACATGATTCAAATTTTGTTTTGTTTACAGTTACAAAAAAATCCATTTTAGCATCCAGGAATGGGGAAATAAGTAGGGTAACGGAATGTAGAGGGCACACTCCAAAGACGAGAACATCCCAAATATTATCACATTCATAGTCAACTGCAATACAACATCATAGCACTGCCCTTCAGTATGCCCTGAAGCTGCAGCATGCTGCACAATAAAATATTTAATAATTATCACACTTCATCTAAAAAAGGCTAGAATAACATCAAGTGAAAGCTGAAACAGTGAGAGCAACTCAAATAAGAAAGAGCTCTGAAATCACAGGATATGATCCTGGGAGTATTTTTATTCCAAAGGCATTAGTGTGTTGGTCAAACTGATTGAAGTATCATCTTCCTGCCACTGACTTCCTATGGAACTCAAATAACAGAAGTTCTGCCTGACGTCTTGGGTTACAATGCCATATAAACCCAATTATAGAACCTCGAAATCAATACAGAGCTGTACAGAATTGTGCTGTCCAATAAGAAGGCCATCTCCAAGTCCCATGAGCACTAGCTCTTAATACAGCAACAGAGAGAGGAATAATAAATACCCTCAAGCTTGATTCCACTGTTAACCGACCTGCAGAACTGCAAATGGAAGTTTTGTCTCCTTCACAAACTGCTTGTGTCTAAGCATTGTCTTTCCGTACCTTTTTCATCTGACTTCTGAGTGTTACCTACAACTTGCCTGTAGAGAATATAGACTAGCTCTAAATAGTAGCCTTGCAACTCAGGATGCATGCTGGAGCTGATACAGCTTTTATACCTTAAGATTACTCCTATCCTGAAGACCGAAATTGCACTGAATTAAAACTGTGGTCTTATTTAAGAAAATACACTGTGCTTTGGAGGACAGGGAAAAATGTCAAAATCTGTGTCAATCTTTTTTTCAGTGAAATTCATAGCAGTACTAGCAGAAGTCTGTAAGACTGTGTATTAACCAGACTTTGTGACTGGGATGCTCTCCTTATGTGGGGTGCAGATCATGAGATGCATCCCAGAGGGAATTTACTTTTCACTAAGTTCAGTAGATGCAGAGGAGCTCTAGTTCCTTAATCATTTAGGTCTAGTGAACAACCTTCACTGTGCTCCTGTTGACCAAGTCATGGAGCTTGAAATAATCTCACAAACAGACTCTGGGGCTTGGAATTGTGTGGACTAGGATAAATGTGACCTGAATAAGATTGTGTAAAACATTTGGTCTGTGACACAGCTGTTGAAGCCATTATCATTTAGCGATTATATCATCATAAAGCTGTCAACTGTGCAGTGCTTACTGGTAGCATTCCAGATTCTGGAAGCCCATGCCAAATATTCATGCTCACTTTGCCTCCACAACTAAAAGAACTTCATGCTGAGAGACTGTTTTCATGCAGTACTTCAAGAATGAACTGCCCAAAGAGACTTTTTGAAGAGATGGTGAAAAAAATAGGGAATAGCGAGGATCAGAATGGTTGAGCTAGGATTTTCATATCTATTCCCACAGAATCTTTCCTTCAAATCCATCCTGATTTCCTAGACACTGACTTCAGGAAATAGTGAGATGAATTCTTCACAGCCCTGTTCTCTGCAGGAAAATACTTTCAACTGTTTTTATTTTCCTCAGGCATTTTGACAAGATTAAAGAGGAAAAAAATGCAGAAGAGAAACAGAGAGGTGAAGGAAGAGAGAGCTGCTTAGTGAATTAATGGTGGCCCACAGGATAATTCCTCTTCCTGCTTAGAATTCATTTAGCTTTGATGGTTGTTAAGTGGGATTTGTATAATAGGTTGTGTCTTTTAAAGCAATTAATTTACACAATCTTAGACATTTCAGAAGGAACCACTACAGACTTAGCTGTCTCTTCTGTTTAGCTTCTTCAAGAGAAAGTAAGTGAAAATCAGCATTAGGATCTGAGGGGCACCCATCACTTGAAGTAGTCTGGGCTGGGATAGGGATAGGTTCCAAAATTTGAGGATAGCTTGTATGTCTACAAGGTCAAGGGTAAGTGAAGTTTTTACTTTGCAGTGCTCTATGTCATTCTTTATAGGACTAATGGTGACAGAAATGACAGTCTTGCAGCTAAAATTGCACATAAAATCTCTCCTAGTTGACTTTAAAGCCAGTAAATGGAATATATATTCCTGGTAGTTTCAGCAGGTAATATAACTATTCCTATGAGACTAGGACTAGGATTTGCTTCTTCCAACTTATTAAAAGTGCTAAGAGAGCAGGACCTCAATCATAAACCTATACAGTTTCATGGAACAATTTTATTGTTTGTAATGCATCTTACTTCAGTGCACTGCAGGCAGCATAAGAGTAACCTCTAAAAGGAAAGTTGCAATGTAGTGCAGATACAAAGGGTCAACTTATTTGGTACAGAAAATCATATCTTCCTCTTTCCTGGGTGTGTGAGAGTCAATTTAGAAATTATCATTTATTTATGCAAACATCTCAAAAATTAAAAGAATATTTAAGACTCTTTGGCTTTGAGATTCCATTTATGGAATCACAGTGAATATCCTGAGGTTGGAAGGAATCTCTAGAGATTGTCCAGGCTGACCTCTGCTCTTGAATAATAGTCAGCTAGAGCAGCTTGCTCAGTGTTCAATCAGGTTTGAAACATCTCCAAAGATACTCAATATCTGAAGATATTCAAGGGCTGTACAACATAGCTGGGCAACCTGTTCCTGTGTTTGACTACCTTTATAGTAAAAAATGAGAGGGATTATGTTTAAATATGATTTTCTGGAACTGAATTTATGCCTCTTACACAACTGAGAATAGGCCGATATTGTTTTCTTTATTCAGACACTCATACCCATCAATAAAGTTCTTCCTGAATGTTCTTTTTTAAAGCTAAATAATCCCAGATCTCTCAGCCTCTCCTCACATGAAAGGTGCTCCAGTCCCTTCATGATCTTAGTGGCCCTTTGCTGGACCTGCTCCAGCATGTCCATATAATTCTCATGCTGGGGAGTCCAGAACTGAATATACATCCCAGATATGATCTCACTGGTGCATAATAGGGATAATAACTTCCTTGATCTGGGAACACTTTTCTTAGTGCAGTCAGAAATGCTGTTGGACTTATTTGCTGCCAAGGGCATGTTGCTGACTCATCTTCAACCTATCCTTGAGGACTCCCACATCCCTTTTTTTTTTTTTTGCAAAGCTGCTTTCCAACTTTGGTACATGAGGTTATTCTTTCCCATGTACAGGATGTTCCATTTCTCTCAACAGGTGTATCAATCAGTCCTCCCAGTTTTGTATCACCTGCAAAATTGCTGAGGGTGCACTCCGCGTCCGACTGCCCAACTCATTATTGAAAGTGTTAACTTGTGCTGCACAAGAGATGGATGCCATCATTCATCATTTTCAGCCACTGCAGTGAAGAATGATAGGTAATAATAGCAAAGGTTTTCCATAGTGAAGAGTATTTTAGCAAATCTATTGTTTATTTTACTGGCAAACCTGTCTTCTGCAGTGACAGAATTCTCTTGGGAACAGTCTTATATAAGAGCATGTTCCTCTCAGAAAAAAAAAAGAAAAAAAACGAACTGGGGGGTACAGGACAAAGAAACTGTGATAAAGAACTGACTTTGCAGAAAACTAGGAGTCAGCAGCAACTCCTCCAGGCACTGATGTCCTATGCCTACTTATGTATCTACACCAAAAAGACATAAAAAATAACAAATTGCTTACTCAAAATGAACCTATCTGCAAGAGCTTCATTGCAGGAGATCTCCCAGACAAGACAGGACCCTTGCTAGAGAAGCCTGGCTGACTCCAGACTGTGGTATTAGTAATCTTTACAGTAAGACTTCTGTTCTTGATTAGCCTGACTTCTGAGAGAATTTTCTTGAGTGTCATACCAGTGACACCTCATAAAATATGTAGTAAGTAGAAAGCAATTTTCTGAGTTTTAATTCATAGTCCTTAGAAAGTTAATAAAACATTTGGGCAAGGGGGAAGAAAATAGTGAAAAGACTTTATAAAGCCAGAATAGTTTTCTGAATTAATCAAAAGTTTAGGAAATTTGTCCTTCTGGAAGTCTTCCTAACCTCTCTGCAGATTTACACACTATAATAAATTATCAGCTGCATCTGAAGAGTTCCCTCTGTCTCTATAACTGTAAAATGACATGTTACAGCTTTGCTGGAACTGAGACACCAATGTTAAGTGCAAGGTCCACAAAACCCTTGAAGTTTCACCTTTAAATGGTATTGAAACCCAGAACATTTCAATACCACATTCATTTGTTGGTCTAAAGCAAGACAACTGGCTAATGATGGATCAGTCACAGGCATAGGAAGAGGCTGTGTGCGTAGCATGAGAAATAAAGTGCCGAACTTATAATAAGGTGACCCAGAGATGTGGTGGGGGATAAAAAGTGGTTGGGACTACATGGTCTTTAAGGTCCATTCCAATCCCTTAACATTCTATGATTGTATGATTCTGTAATTCTATGATTCTATGTTGTGTTTCACTGGAACTGATCTGGTCCTCGATTTCAGTAGGGACCTATATTTCCAGGCCATCATTTTTTGAAAGCTCTAGTTTTCACTTGCCCTAAGTGAGTTGGTGGCTTACCTCAATTTTCCTTCAGAGACAGAGGTTCCCCTGAAGCACCTGCAGGGAAAAGGCACATGTGCTCCTCCCATTCAGATGCTGGTGCATCCAAGAAAAAATATTTTTAAATAAATGTAATACATTTCAATGAAAGTCTCCTGGACATGGTTCTTGATGTGCATTTCATTGAATGATTTAGTTTTGTGTGCGAGCAACAGTAATAACAGTGTCTAGTAAATTATTTGATTCTTATCGTATTGACAAATGAAAATGATTGCACAACTATCAAAGAATTGTGACTTGGACCTGCCCATTCTGTCATGCATTTCAAACACTAATGTTACTGGTCAACAAGCACACACTACAGAAATAATCTAGTATGCTAAGATGCCATAATTACTATTTGTAGATAAAAACCCCATGTGTTCCAGGACACTGGCACTCTACAACGACTTAAGTTTCTGGACCAGGCTGAGAAAAATGCAAAATTATTCTTACCCTGATTCCTAGGTTAGGAAAAATAGTCAAATTTCTTTTGTATCATGTAAAAATAGTGAAAAGTATTATCTGTCTCTTCAATAATTAAGGGCAAGATGGATCATAGACTCTTTATCATTGCTAGGTCAATAGCACACATACCTATTTCATTAGCAAAAAGCATTTTTATCCATTTTCTGCTTGACCTGTGTTACTAAATTTGATGAATAACCCCTTCTGCTCCTTATGCAGAGCTGACTACTGTAAAGGGCTGAAAAAAGTCCAGTTTTGTTCACACCTTCCCCTCCATGCAAAAATAGTGTTAAATATCTGAGAATTTCCAGCAGATGGCCAACAAGTTGATTAGTGTCCAAGGGGATTAGGTGGCACATGACATACAAGAAAAAACAAGAGACCTGTTATTCTTTGGCTTGGAGAGAAGAAAGCTAAGGGTAGGTGGAGTTGGGGGAGGTGTAATTCCAACATTTCACTACCAAAAAAGGCAGATATAGGGAAATAGAGACAGTGTGTGCCATAATGACAAGATGGAATGGTTACGGGTTACAGGAATAAAAGCAAAAGAATTTGCCCTTGAGGGTCCTACTGTGCTGGAAGAGAGAGTGCCCAGAAAGACTGCAGAATCTCCCTTTTTGGAGGTTTCCAACTCTCAACTGGGTAAGTCCCTAAGCAACCTCTTCTAGATTATAAACTGGTGTTGCTTTAAGTTGGAGGTTGGACCACAGACCCCCACTCCCTGGATGTTCCTTCAGGCAAAAAGCATTTTGTGATTCTATGAAATAGTCTCTTGATTGTCAAAGAGCACAAAGTATATACCAAATTAAACTGAATATAACACTTCAGTACTATTTTTTGCTATAAAGATCCCATTGTATTTCTTTCATGCTGGGCAAAGTGAAAATAACTAATGTAAAGTGTCCCTGTCTTAAGATCTCCAGAATGTGTAGCTAAGACACACAACAAAGGCAGGAGGATAAACAGATAGAAGGGTGATGTTATTTACTCAAGGATCAGTGGAATAGTACAAGATTATTGTCCAAGGCAGAGTTAGGACATATACCACTGAGCAATATACTAGTGAAAAAATCTATTTTCTTTATGCTGTTAAAGTGCAATACTTCTCTCATAATTATAATTGAAAATACAAGCTTTCCAATGTAATCATTTGCCAATAAGCTGATACAGATATTCCTATACAGTCATTAACAACTACAGTTACAATTACTGAGCTTGCCAATAACAGTTTCATTAGGATGTCTTGGAAATGTAGAAGAAGAGAAGGAGGAAGTGGTGGAAGAGGTGGCAGAAGCAAGGAGTGGCAGCAGGTAGCAGAAGAAGGCCATGGAGGAGCAGAAGGAGGAGGCAATGAACAATGACAAAAGAAGTTCCAAAGGGCTGCAGTAGAAGCAGAGAAGGAGGAGGTGACAGAGGAAGTGATGTAAGAAAGGAGGCAGAAGAAGGTGGTGGAAGAGAAGAAGATGATGGATGAGATGACAGAGTGGGTGACGGAAGAAGCTGGAAGAAAGTAGTGAATAAAGGAAGGTGGAGGGAGTGGAAGGTGGCAGAGGCCAAAGGTGGAGGAATAGAGTGGCTAAAGGGTGGAAGTCGTGGAAGGGTGTGGTGGTGAAATGCAGTGGTAAAGGCAGTGAGACAGAAGGCAGCTTCGGCATATGGAGGCAGTGGCTAATTAATTCAGCAGTGGAAGGTGGCAGTAGTGGGAGGTGGCAGAAGGCAGCAACAGGAGGCAGTGATGGAATGTGACAGCAGACTGCATTGACAGGAGGTGGTGGCAGCAGAAAGCAGTGGAGGAAGACAGCAGAGACAGGCGGTGCACGAAGGCAGCAGCGGTGGAAGGAGGCATCAAAAAATGGTAGTGGAAGAAGACAGAAGAAGGTGGAGGTGGCAGAAGGAAGGCATTTGCATTGGAAGGTGGCTGTGGCAGATGAAGGCAACAGAAGCAGGCAGAAAAATAGAAGGAGGAGGCAATGGAGGAGGGAACAAAAAACGGCAGAGAAAGAAAGCCACAGAATAAAGAAGGAGGAGGAAATAGAGGAGGCGAAGAAAAAGTGTCAGAAGAATAGAAGGAGAAGGCTACAGACAAGGCAATGAAGGAAGGTGGCAGAAGGCACTGGAAGAAGAGAAAAAGGAGGCTATGGAAGAAGACAGTGAAGGGGGGGAGGAGGCTGTGGAAGTAAAGAAGGAAGAAACAACTGAGGAGGCAATGGAAGACAATGGTGATGAAGGCAATGGAAGAAGAAGCGAGGGACAACAGACAAGGTGAAGGAAAAAGGTGGCAGAAGAAGTGAAGGAAGAGGTGATGGCGGTGGTGGAAAAAGGCAGTGAAGGAAGAGAGGCCAGAGATGATAGAATGCAGCAGAAGTGTGTGACGGAAGAAGAAAAGGAGTATGTGAAAGAAGGCAATGGAAGAAGGTGATGGAATCAGGAAAGAAGGAAGTGATAAGAATGCAACAAAGTAAGTGATGGAAGAAGACACCAGAAAAAGGTGGTGGAAGAAAAGGAGGATGTGATGGTGCGGGTGACAGAAGAAGACAGCAGAAGAAAAGAAGGCAGAAGGAATGGAGAAGGTGGTGGAACAAAGTGTCAGAAGAAGGCAGGAAAAAAAGAGAAGGAAGACTTGACAGAAGAAGGTGTTGGAAAAAGAGCAGGAGGCAACGGAAGAAGGCAGCATGAGAAGGCCACAGAAGAAAGCACAAGATGAAAGTGGTAGAAGAAGGTGGTGTAAGAAGAAAAGGAGGAGTAGACAGAAAAGGTAGAATAGAATAAGGCAGTGGAAGAAGGTGGCAGCAGAAAGGAAGGAGGAGGCAATGGAAGAAAATATTGGAAGATTAGGAGAAGATGGAGGAGACGCAGGAGGTGACAGTCCTTATTTTGGCTGGGATAGAGTTAATTTTCTTCTTAGTAGCTGGTACAGAACTATGGTTTTAATATGAGAATAACATTGATAACAAACTGATGTTTTGGTTGTTTCTATGTAGTGCTTGCTCCAAGTCAAGGACTTTTCAGCTTTCCACGCTCTACCATCAAGGAGGTGAACAAGAAGCCATGTGGGAGCATAGCTGGGACAACTGACACTAACTGGCTGACAAGATATTCCACACCACAGAACGTCATCTTTAGAATATAAATTGGAAGAAATTGGACAGAGGGGACTAATCACTGCCCAAGGACAGGCTGAGCATCGCTCAGCAGGTGGTAAGCAATTGCACTTTGTTTTTCTTCTGTTTTCTTTTTCTGTTATTGTTATACTTTAAGCATTAAACTGTTCTTATCTCAACACACAAAGATTTTTTACTTTTTTTTTTCTGATTCTTCTCCCCATCTAGCTGGAGGAGTGAAAGTGAGTGGAGTTAGTGAGTGGCTGCATTGTACCTAGTTGCTGGCTGGTGTTAAAGCACTATGATCCTTTTTTGGTGCCAATGTGGAGCAAGACGGATCTGACCAGAGTGTGACAAAACAAAATAATTTTTGCATATTTTCAAAAAGAAGAAAAGTATTCATTTTTATCAGCTTATGATATGACAGAATCGCTGGTCTTGAAATTAATCTTATCTGTGTGCTCAGCATCCCTGTCACCTCTGTGTTTCGGGAG
>VWPU01004983.1:0-204787 GCA_013398955.1 Callaeas wilsoni
CGGTCCGGGGGCGGCGGCCACGGCTCCCGGGCGAGGCGGGCCAGGCGGGGCGCGCTGCCCGCCCGCCCCGCTATGTGGAGCGGGCCGAGAGAGCCGGCGTGGAGCGCTTGGAGGTGAGGAAGGGCGATGGGAGCTGTGGGGACAGAGTTTCGCTCACTCGCTCGGCTGGGCTGGGCTGGGCTGGGCCGGGCCGGGCTCGGCTGGGCTGGTTTGGGCTCGACTCGGCTCGGCTCGGCTCGGATTCCAGTGCCGCCTGCGTGGCGGGGAGGAAAGGGGAGGGGGGAGCGAGGGTGGGCTGAGGGGGACAGGTGTGGGAGCGGCTGGGCTTTTCCTTCCCCGCGTGTCTCCTGCCGCGCCGTGACCCGTTTGCCTTCCTTGGTTGTGCGGGGAGCGGGGGTGGCGGGGGTCCCCCGGGGCGGTCGGGGTGCCCTGGCCAGGTGAGGCTGCAGTGCTGACGGCTTCCAGAAAACCAACCCCGAGCCCCTGGGTTTGTTACTTTCAGCCGTGTATTGAGGCCGTGTGTGCTTCTGCGGGGTATGTTGGCGCAGTCTCCCTATTTCTGTGGCTTCTGATTTCTCAGCTTTTGTGGCCCCAAGTCGCTTCCGTGGAAGTAATTTTTTATTTTGCGTTTGTGTCTGCGTCCTCGTTGTGTATCGCATTGTACAAGCCCAGGTAGGAAGTACAGTGTACAAATGAAGGCTGTAGGAGTGCTAACGCTGCCACATTTTCTGAAGTACTTGTAACAGGAAGCGGGATAATGCTTGGCGTAAATCTTCTTGACCTGGTAAAACACTGCAAAAACTATTTCTGTATTTATTTATTGCATAACGATGTTTAGACAGGGGCTCTTTTTTAACTGTTTGTATGAGAAGAGCAAGGTTTTGGGTGAAAGAGACGCGTGTATGAAAGCCAGGAAGGAGCTGCTGCTCTGACAGTCGCAGACCTATGCTGGTCGCAGCCTTGGTGGTGCTTGGCAGAATCCTGGGGAGTCACAGCTTGCTATGTGTGAGCTATCCATTAAAAGTTACCGAGCTGAATCAAGGCTCTGGTTTGCTTCCAGCAGCAGCTCTTAGGTTTGTAGAATTTTCTTCAGGGACTCGAGAAAGCTGCTGGATGTGTTTTGTTTTTCTACTTCAGAAATTCAGCACCATGCACTTATTTGACTTGGACCATTTGTATGTGCTTAGATCCTCAAAAAACAGGCTAAAAAGTCATGCTTAAAAGTCATTTTAGAATGCCGAATTTTTAATTCACATATTTTATGACAAATGAGAAATACCTATTACTTAATTTTTGGTATTACTGATTTCCTCTCTCTTCCTGAGATTAAGACATTATTTTTTTAATACTTTACATCACTATTTTTGATAAATATAATTTTGTCTGCATGAGCTATTCAGGTTCTTTTAAGTGCCTCTTAAGAGTACATTGAAAATGATACTGGAAACTTAATAACTTAATTTAGATTGAAATAAAAAATGTGCCACATTTAAATTCTTATTACTTCATATTGACAGGTATCAGGAGTTGAAATGACATAGAAAAGTATTCAAAGCATGGACTGTGAAATGAACTCCTTCCACTTGATACTGAAAGAAGGTACTGTTTTCAATTTATTTGAATATTGATAAGATCTGCTCTTTTCACTGTGGTTTGGATACACTCATTGTCTCTAGTTTGATGTGGAAGAGAATGAATAGGTGGCACTTCACTGTTGTAGAGTCAACCAGTGGTGGCCTGTTATGTAAATCTACAGATACTGTTTTTGTTTCCTTCCTGCTGTTCTTTGGTAAAAGTTGGGACAGTTACCTGAACTTGAAGAAAGCACACTTTCTTCAAATTCGAATTTAGAATGGTTAATACTTTCTCAAAGTAGAACTGGAATTTAGCTTGCAAAGACCTAACTGTTGCAGGCTTCCTTCTTAATACTCTTTGACTGCATTTTGACGTAGCATCACCAGAATGGCCTGGATAATGGGTTTGTCTTAAAGATACAACTTTTCTGTAGTTCTGCAGCTTGCAGGATTGTCTGGAAAGGAGACATAAGGACTAAAGTTTGTGGTCATCATGTCAGTGTCAGAATACCCATATTATAATGCTTATTATTATCTTGTGCTAAATTTAAGTAATCTTTGTTTTCTTTTAGTCATTGAACCTGTCTTAAAAGTTGCCTGACACATGTGTAACATTATGTTGTTTTTAATAGAAACTTCTTTTTCCAAAGGTATTTTGCTAGAATTCTTGGTTAGTCTCTACAAAGTTCTGTTGCTCTTTTAATTCATCTCTCTAATGTAGGCAGGGGGATGCTTTTGCTTTTACAAGTAGGATGTCTGTAGAAAATTTAGTTTTGTCTGTGTATGCTGCTGTCCAAATGATATGTTTTGCAAAATCTTTTTTTCTTTTTCTGTGCTTTTTACAGGTAAACTGAAACTCCAGAAATGATGACCTGCACATTGGCAAGTTACAGTAAAAGCACATACAAGGCAACTAAATAAGGACTGTGGTATGAAGGTTTCATCAGATAAACTGTCCAAAAGAGCTGCTTACTTGGAGGCTGTTATATTAAATTATTGAACTCTGCATTGTGTGACCCTCCCTAATACCCCAGCACTTCTGCGTATGAAATGCTTCAAAAGAAGGAACTGGTGTGGCTTATTTGTGACTGAAGTGAATTACATTGGCTATAAAAGTAAGTCAAGGCTTACTTTTTCAAGGAATACCTTATCTTCTTCCTGCCATTTGTAGCTGGGTAGAAGGCAAATATTAACTAGGACCTGTGCAATAAATGTTTTGCAATGGACTGCTGCGTGTGAAACCAACTTGCTTTAGAGTGAGAGGTAGCAGCATGCAAAATAGCCAAAAGCCGAGTAAAGGCAAGGCCACTAAATGCAGATCTTAGCCTACAGTGAGCTGTCAGAAGGGGAAAGATTGAATTGTTTGCCAGCTGGTTGACAGGAGAATGCTTGGGGAGATCTCTGATGACACCTTACTAAAAGAATGCTAGTGCATCTGAGAGAGAAGCAGGACTTGGTTAAGATTTAGAGTTTCATAGAAGCCACTTGTGGGCCATGAGGGCAGTGGTGTGTGTTCAGTCATGTTTTTGTTGGAGAAAACTGAAAAAAAGACCTGAGGTGTGAATTGAAACTACAAATCTTGGACACTTTTTTTTTGTGTCTGACCGCAGTAATTCATATTAGCTGTGGTTTCCACAGACGTTTGACTTTAAATGCCAATTTTAAGTGGCAGATGGCACTGGAGTTACAGTGTGCTTGTCCTTCTGCAAAGAACTGCAAGTTACTGCTCTTAAAAGCTGCCTCAGCTGCATAAGAACAGTTCAAGGAAGGAAACCTCATATATCTCTGTGATTGTGTCTCTTGTAAGCATTTGGAAAGAGGATTAGCTTAATCAAGCTTGGTTTTTAAATTATGCAGTATAGCTTAAATCACTATGCTAGCATAATTTGTCTGTGCTTGAGGGTTGTGGGTTTTTTTTTTTTTTTTTAATAACTATGCTGGTAAAAGAATATTACACTTATGCAAGAGTTATTCCATTAGGATAGTTCTAGTTCCAGGAAAAGATCTAGTAGAAAGCTGAAAACTGAACAGCTGTTTATGAAGGCCAAGAGCTGCTGTAGTTGAAGTCTTCAGAGACTGGGGCTAAGTTAAAAAATCTGTTTTTTCCCTCCCCAAGATGACTAATGCTTCTTCTGATCCTTTTTTTTTTCTTAAGGAGTAATGCAGGGTGCAGAGGGCAGTGCAGCTTGAAGAGTCTTACCACACCAATGGAAAAAACTTCTGGTTTGCAGCATAATATGACATCTATATTTTTGCTCATTGGTCATCTCATTGTACTGATACCTCTCTTCAGTGCTGGTAGGTTAAATACTTTGTTGAAATTACCATTTTAAAAAAGAAAATTTTCAAGAGATGAGTTATGTGTATTTAGCAGGAAAGAGTTACTGAGAACAAGTAGTGGGTTTGGGGTTTGTTTCTGCTTTAGCATATTGGTGATTGCTGAATGCCTCTGCTGGGATTCACTTTGCACTAGGGTTGTCATGGATAAATGGAGATACATTTTTTAAAGTCTAGGCACATACATTTAGGGCACTGAGGCTTTGATTAGCCTCTCCCTGTTTCTTATGAATAAAGCCCAAAGTGATTGACTTCCTTGACTTAAGGTTAGCTATAGAGTGTCTTCTTTGAGACATTCTTTATATCTAGTCCTGAAAGCAGTAGGGCTGAGTTTCCTTTACAATTAAATTAGTAATATTTTTAATGATAGGTCTAGTATTCAGTAAAGTTTATAACTACATAAATTAGTTATGCTACTCTTGGCATAAGCAGTCTAATGTTTCTGAATTAGATTGAACTATATGGAGACCTACTTGGAAGTCTTTAAATGGGAAGGTAGTGATATTAGAAAGATTAGTGAAGATTTTATTTATTTTGAAATTGCATATGTTAACTTTGTATTTGTACAGTCATTCAGCAAGATTTGTAAAATCAGTTCAACCAGATGTTTTGCAGTTTCATAAAAATTCAGTGTTGGACATAAAATCACAGAATGATTTGGATTGGAAGGGTCCTTAAAGATCATCCAGTCCAACCCCCCTGCCATGAACAGAACACCTTTCACTAGACCAGGTTGCTCCAAGTCCCAATCAGCCTGGCCTTGAACACTTCCAGGCATGGGGCATCCACAGCTTCTCTGAGCAAATGTTTGCAAAAGCTTGAAAGTTTTACAATCTGCTTTAGAGCCAAATGACCAGCTCTGTTTGTGCTACAGTGGCATTCTCCAATAAGTTTTTATTTGCAGATTTGGGGTTTTGATAACTATTTACAATATTTGTCCTTTTTTCTCTGATTTTTTTTTTTGGCTGATGTTGAAAGAAATGCTTGCTAGGCAGGAAATAATACATTATAGTCTTCTTAATCTGAATACTGTTTCTCTCCAAAACTTATTTTTGTATTATGACATATTGGTTTACAGAACCTTTGATGTATTGAGGTCTTGATCTCATTCCATACTGTCTTGTGCTTTTGACTGAGAAACATCTTTATTTAGTTATTTATTTATTTATTTATTTATTTATTTATTTATTTTTCCCCTGATTTGTTTTTGGCCCCAGAGTCATAGTGGCAGAATACTGTCAGGAGCTCTGCACTGCTACTCTTTGCACTGTGCTTTACATAGATAGTATTTACTTTAAGAACCGGGCAATTCTGCAAAAGTACTAGCATGGTTAAATAACAAGGACATGACAGGTAAGTTGGAAAGCTTGGAGTTGCCTGATGAATCCCATGGATCTTCTTACACACTGGTTTGCAGCGAGACTGTTTGACTTGCATGTACTTGTTGCTGTCTACTTTAACAGAGGGAAGCTGTGGCTTGAGCTTGTAAAATATGTGTTTATGTTCTCAACCAGAAGGTGGTAACAAACAAAAAGCAATAGTCTTGTGATGTTTTAATCGTAAATTGTTACAGAAAGTTTTTCTAATTCTGTGTAACTTGGAATGGGCTTTAAGACTTCTTAAACATAAAAGTATACAAATTAAAAGCATTGATAATTTTTTCATTTTTTCATGTTTTTTAACAGAAGGATGTGTTATTTGTGATTACTTTGTGCTTGTTGGAGAGCCTACAGCTATTACTTGCCCAATAATTACATTGTCAGTGCTTCACTCAGATTACAATTTGACATGGTACAAAAATGGTAGTGCTACACCAGTGGCCACAGAGAGAGATGCCAGGATCCACCAGCGAGAGGGCTTGCTTTGGTTTATTCCTGCAATGCTGGAAGATTCTGGACTTTACGAATGCAGTGTAAGGTAAGGAAGGAAACAAGTGGATTTCTAGTGCTTGCAAATGTGATAATTAATTTGTGGAGCTTGAGTGTACAAAAGTTCTTCTTTTAAGTAGAATGCTTAGATCAGTTAAAAGCACTGTTTTGACCATGCTTTTTGTTTTTGCATGATACCTGTGTTTCTCACACATTTAGCACTGCAAAAGTGGTTCATACAGAAGGCTATCTTAAAGTATGATGATACTAGCAATGGTCTGTGGCGGTGGTTGTTTGCTCTGTTTTGGATGAAGTGTAGGGTCACAGAAAAATATCTTAACTTCTTTGGCTTTTTCTGTGTTCAAATTGTTGTTTGATACTGACAGATCAGAAGAACACTTTGTCTTCTGTGTAGGAGAAGGCAAGAAGGTTCTAAGAGGAGCAAACTCTGGGTTTTACCACCACATACAGATTTTCTAGAGAGCTTAGCAACTTTTTGGAAATCTTACTAGAAATCTACAAGTTAAAGGGCAGAAAACAGTTTTTATGATTTATTTTAAAATATTACCAAATGTTACTGGTCAAAAATGAGAATGTATTTGAAGAGCAAAGCAGTGTGCTAGACAGCTTTAGAGACTGAAAACAGTGTGTCTCTAGTACTACTCAAATGATCTGAGTGCACAGAGAACTAAAAAGGAATAGATTCTTTGAAAAGAATATCTATCTAGCTTTTTTAGTCTTTTAAAGCTCTTGCTAGGTCAATAGCTAAGATTAGTGCACCGGACTTCACTACTCAGGTTGTCAAATATTTTTTACAATGGTTGAAATTCACTGTGTGCTGAACAGGAAATTAATTTTGGGAAGACATACACAAAATGTTCCTTTCCTCGTGATGTTGCCACAACACATGGAGAACAGCGAATACAGACTTTTCAGTTGGCCCTAAATTTGTTTTAGTAGTATGTAGTTATGTGTACTGGTGTACCTAAAGTACACCAGTTATACTGGAGGAGTTTGGGTTTTGAATGCAGTAACAATGATCAGCAAAAACTTCCAATGTTGCAGGCACGTTCCTTCACTGGAGTTTGCCATGAAGCAAAAATTGGAAGTTACAAGATGTGTAATCCTTTCAAAGCTACCCAGCTGCATAATTTTAATTTAGTCTTTCCTGCTGTGGTTTTAGTTACTCAAGCTATGAGATGTGTTCCTATGGGCACCTCACATCCTTGGCTTACATAATATCAGCAGAACAAAAAACTTGCTAAGGTTCAGTCCTATTAACTGTAGGTAACATTTTGTGCATCAGACACTTAAGCCTTAACTGCAGCTCTGAGAAGTCCTGACATCCCTTCCTGTGTGTCCAGAGCAAACACTCATTTCTGCTCACAACACAAACTCAAAGCTAATTTCCATCTCTTCATCTGGAACAGAGGCTGAGAGGCTGAGGATGGTGTTTACAAGCTAAGGGAATATAGCAGGGATGTTAGAAAGGCAAGGCTGGTGGAGGTGCTGAAGTCCCTCTCTCTGACTTGCTGGAAATAAGGAACCTTACCGTTAATGACCTGACTTGTCTTCTATTCTAATTACAGGAGCCTTAACCACTCTAACAAAAAGACTATAAATTTAACAGTTTTTAAGAACGATAATGGTTTGTGCTTTAATGGAAAAATGAAGTTTGAACAAAAAGTGGTGAGCACAAATACTGGAAAGATTATATGCCCTGATCTAGAACAATTTAAAGATGAAGACAATAATCAGCCTGAAGTGCATTGGTATAAGGTACTGAGTATGTGTATTTCATACATAGAAGATACAAAATGTATTATTTAAAATGTCTTATGAAGTAACTGTGAAAAGCAGCTTTTGGAAGGGAAGGTTTATTTTCTCTACAGTTTGAGTAAGGCACGAGTGTGAATAAGATTTGTGAAATTCTGATTTATTCTTTGATTATTTTTTGTAGATAATAAGTTTTAAAACTTGTATGTTTCTGTAAATAGAAGGCTTTGCAGCTTTGCATAATTATTTGAGTTTCTCAGAATATTAAGCATATCCTATCTGTTGACCATGCTGTGGTATTCTTATGCTGCTTGCTTTGGTTCTATGAAAATGCTCTGTAGACTGCAAGCTTGGAAACGTGTATTTTATTTGTGTTAAGGTAAAATTCTGAAATAGTTCAACTCCTAATTCTGATACTGGCATTAAAGCAGCTACATGGGCCTATATGTGTTAAATAACCTTGGTGCTGCGCCTCTACATCTTTTGAGGTGAAGAGATTCTCCACTGCTTGTAGGTCAAGGAAGAGAAGGAGGCTTTTTTCCCCGAATTTGCATTACCACAGAAATGATGATACGCCCAAACAGCACGAGGCACTGTTACAGCAGCTCTTTCATCACAGAGAAGTAGCAGTGTAGGCATGTATTCTCATAAACTCTGCTGCATGTGTAGTAACTTCTACTACACCTGAGACAGAAAACTGTCAAGCTATTTGAGGAAGGCAGTGAATGCTAAAGCACAGTGTTTGAAAGCTTAAAGGATTGGCTGCAGTGATTTTTTAAAAAAGCACAAATGGAGCAAGATGTCATCAGACTTTGTTAGACTATAGTGATGCTTGGAAAAGAATCCACATCATGGCTTTCAGCAGAGTCAGCGTTTGCCAAGTATTTTAATCATCAGTACAGTTCAGTAACTGATTTAATTGTCAGGTTTTTAGTTCCCTTAAGTCACAGGTACTTTTGGTGTGTTTAGGAGTGTAAACCTGGATTTCTTGAAGACAAGCGACTTCTTTTGGCAGAGGGTGAAAATGCTGTCTTGATTCGTAATGTAACTGTGCAAGATAGAGGAAACTACACGTGCCATATGGTATACACGCATATGGGAAAACAATATAATGTTTCAAGAACCATAAGTCTGGAGGTTAAAGGTGAGTGCATGAGGTTATTCTCTTTTTGGCTCTGCTGTAAATATTTGTATGCAGGCATAAGATATTTGGCATGTTACTTTTCAGCTCTGTGAAATTACAGTTGTAAGTCTTCCTTAATTTATTCCTGAACATAAAATTGAAAGGCAATGAGGCATGTTGCTACCCTTGAGCGTTGCTTTTGAGAAAGAATTGTCATGGGGAAGTGAGTAATGCAGGGTTAAGAATGAGAATTAGAAGAAAGCAGTGGTTCCTGGGGTGGAGGAATTGTTTTTGCCAAAACAAATAGTGCAGCATTAAAGTAAATAAGCTTAAAAAAGGAAGCTTGTTTTCTGAGGCTGTCACAGCAAACCACCTGCTTGAAGCCCTGTTGGTGAACTTGCTTCTCCATTGACGCAAAAGGAGATGTGACAAGCTGTATATATATAAATATATAAAGTTAATGAATCTTCCTCTGGAAAGGATTGGCTTACTGTTGGCACTTGGTTGTGCTTTTGTGCTGTCTCTCTCTGCCAGTAGTGTCGTTAATTGCAGTTACCATTGTGGTTATGTCTTCGTGGGCAATGTTGCTGTTGACATGACTAGTAACATGATAATAGTCCTATCAGGATAGTTGTCTGGAGACAGAGGGTCCATCTTTTTAAGTTAAACCAAAATTCTGACTTGATATATGTGATCTGAGAACAGTGGATTGTTGGCAGCCAATCTATACATCATACAGAATGATATAATTTCAGCCCAGTTTAAGGATGTGTTTGTTTAAACTTTTACTTAAAAAAATATTCACCTTATCTAGGAGGTCACTGATACAATCCTTTTTCTCTTCCTTATCCGTCTCTGAAAAAGTTAACTGCATTTTTTTTTGTTTCGTCTTTGTTTTCTGGTTTTGTGTTACTTTCATATGTACTGCCAATAACTTTGAATTTTTTTTAACGCATTTTTAAGGTTTTTTTTTTTTTTGTTAGCTTGGGAGCTAAAATTGAATAACTTGGAGAGAGTAGAGCAAATATCTTATGAGATATTTCTGTTGTAAATTTGAAACTAATAGTAAGTATGGCAGTACAATAATACCAAACGATAAAACCAAACCCATTGTAAAACCAAAACTATTGTGAGTTGAACTAAGTTGTGGATCTTTTCCTGCCTGAAGGTTTTATTTTTCTCTTTGTTTCGGTTAGAAAAACCAGTGCAGATGCAACCACGGTTTATTTATCCGAGGAACAATACAATTGAAGTAGAACTTGGTAAGTAGTGGCTATTTAAGAGATCATTAACTTTAAGTGAAACAAATAAGGTCCCGGTCTTTGTGAAGTAATATGCAAACAGTTCCATGGACTATAGCAAGTCTGGGAGATAAGCATGTGGATTGAGGATATCTGGAAGACAGAGGGTAGATAGTGGAATGTGATTCCCACAAGTAATTTGTAGAGGGAAGTAACTGTGCCTAAGGTTGGAGTCTCTTGACCAGCACTGTTGTGCAGGATGCATTTATTTATTTATTTATTTTCTACTATTACCATGTGTCCTTTTTAGCCCTTCTTGATGTTTGTGTCATGACGTATCCTCAGTATCTGTGGCAATATGGTTTATGTACATGTAGCATGTTAGGATAGTTAGTATCCTGACCAGTTCAGTAGCTCTGTCTCTTCCTGTGTGTTTCCTGTCTCCCTTCCCTCTCTACAACCTGGATTTTATTCCTTGTTTTAGGGTAATACAGATGTTGGATAGTGATCTTTTGTGAAACAGTGAGCTTCTAGTTGATGCATATCCCAGGTACTGTTTATCTTGGAAATTTCTTAAAAAGAGATCCTGGGTATAAAGAACACCTTCTTCACGGGGTATTCACACAGACACCTGGGCAGTGGAGCAGGCTGCCCAGAAAAGTTGTGCTGTCTATCTTTAGAGGTTTTAGAGCCCGACTGAGTGAATCTCTGAGCAGTCTTGTCTGACTTCAGAATCAGGCTCTGCTTTGAGCAGGAAATTGAGATAAAGACCTCTCTTTCAACCTCAATTACTGTGTAATTCTCTGGGCCAAGTATAAGGTGTTGCAGTCTTTTCCTGAGCAAAGTTACACGTTTAAAGTGCACCACGTGTTGGACAGAGTTGTGTTCTACTGACAAAGTCCAGAAGAATGAGATTGGAGCTGCTTGAACTGTATTTTTTTAAATGATTTTGTACCAAAGGAAGCAGTTTCAAACAAAATACTTGATTTAAAAGGGCATTAACTGATTTTAGAGAAGTGTGATTGGCTGTTTACTAGAATTTCCTAGTACAGGAAACAGTTTTGTAATCTTTTGAGGAATTAGATAATTAGGGAAGCTCTGAGGAAAGGTTTCATTTGGACTCTGACACCACATGGGAGGTCAGGCCAGAGCATTGTGAATTATTTTTATGTGCGTCACACTGATGGAATCTCACATAACAAAGCTACTTTTGATGCTGCTTTTTCTGACATCGAGCTTGTAAGTATTGTGTATAACAGGTGTTTTTTTTCTCCGGTTAAAGCTTCATGGTTTTTTTTTTCATATCATGTGAAACATTTTTGTCTGTTCCAAATTCTAACTTTGTGTATATGGTATTAAACTGGACAGCACTGAAACACTGGTGGGTTTTGTCTGTGTATGTGTTTGGGGGTGTTTTGGGGTTTTGGTGGTTTTTTTGTTTTGTTCTTTTCTTTTCTTTTCTTTTTGGTCTCAATAGCTTGTGAAAGATAGCTTATTCTGAAGTTGCCAAGTTCTTATGAGGATTGGTAGATTTTGACCAGAATTGTGAATGAGCTTTAGTAGAAATTATGTTCTACCAAAGTCCACAAAGGCTTTGTTTTAAAAAGTGAGAATATTCAGGTTCTGATACAAAAAGTATTATTTTAAAGGCTTACAGTCCTGTGGTCTTCACATCATTATTTAATTCTGTTGAAATAGTCTAGAATCACTCAGCAGCCCCTTCTTTTCTGGTAATTACATCTTCTCTGTCTGCGTTACAAACAATACATGCCTGAAAAACTTTTGGTTCTTTCACTATTAAGGAAATTTGTTCACTAGAACTTGGATTAAAACAGGGAGTCTTTCCATAGTAATTATTTTTACCTCACATAACCCTAATCTTTGTGTGAAAACTTGCCTTTTTCTTTGTAATTGTAACTATAGAAGAAATGAAGTAATGTTACAGTCGGGCTTCCCTGTACTGTATCTCCCACCCATTAAAGTATCATGTGAGTCTCATTCCCAGTTTTGACTGGTAGTTATGACTTCCCATTTCATTCAGAGAAGTTCTTACTGATGCAGCCTCTACTCAGAAGGAGTCTGATCTGCAGGTTCTTAAATTTACTGAAGGCAGTGTTAGGGTTTTTTAAATCCTTGATAGGATTTTCAGAGCAGTTTATTAGTCCGGATTTTCAGAGCAGTTTATTAGTCCAAGTGCTGCCTGTGACTCTCAGCCTAAATCATTAAGATGTGTTTTGGGACAACTTGTTTAGACTCCTTATTGTAGAATTTGGTCCATATTTGTTGCGGCTTGGACACAGCATTAATTAAAAGTTGTGCTGGTGTATTGTTGGATGCTTTGGACCACCTAGGATGAGCAAACCTTGATTGCCTTACAGACATTAGGGTAATAGCCACAGGTGAGACTAAAAGGAGACTCCAGCCACAAAGTGGGTTTATTGTTGACTACAAATACACAAATGATCTACAAATGATTCCCTATTACAGGGGCATGTGGGGGGAGACTTTTTAAAATAATTTGGTGAGATTTGGTTTTGTTTGTTTTAAAATGACATTGCCATTCAAATATTCAATATTCTCTGTCCAGTGCCTTCAATGGGATACTGGGGGAAAAAAATAAATCCTCCTATTAAAAGTCTGACTCTGGGGCAGAATTTCTAAGCAGCTGCATGAACACCTGTATGGAAACACCTGTATGATTTTTGAATGAGAAATGGCAGGAGAAGGTGGTGTAGAAACTTAAAGTACATTCATGAATGTGTGGACATGGAGGGCATGGAACACTTGAGGGGTTTTGAAGTTTTTGTTTGAATAATTGTGGAATGCACTAAACCACATCTTTAAAAAAATGAATTACTGTGGTGGAAGGACGTGAGGGAAGAGATCGGGGAGCATCTCTGATTTCTGTGTGAACTCTTGTTCAAGTAACTGCTCTGCATGTGAGCTAAAGGTTTATTCCATACTTTTGCTAGAGACCATCCCTTGGTGGAAGCATCTAGATCTGATGCGGTTCTAGGAAATGAAAGACTAAGATCTTTACATAGGCCAGCTGAGAGAGCCCACCTTCTCCTATCAAATCGTAACTTCATGGGTAAAATACAGAAGGAAAGGAATCCAAGACAGCTGCTTACCTTCCTGTACATGGAGCTCGCTGAGGTACATTGGCAATAAATATGTTTTGGAAATTGGCTTGCTTAATACTTGCGTGTGTAAGATCTGGACTCTTGGTGGCAAAGGAGCTTAGTGACAGGTGAGCTTGCTCTGGAAGTAGTGTGTGATAATATTCAGAAACCATCCCAGTGGACAGTGTTGGCCAAAAGACTCTGATTCGGAGTAAAGATATGCGTGGTCGCTAAGAATGGGATTCAGCTCCCAGATGTAGTTGTCTGCACATGGGTATGTGCGTATGATCCGAGGTCCTTAACTCAGGCCATATCAACAGGGGCTCAATTCAGTTGCCTACACATAGAGTGCTGTTTTGAGTGGTCTGACTGCTGTAGCAGGGCAGATTTCTTGAAGATCTGGAGTCCTGCCTGACAACTCCATATGGATACCTTGGATGCTGGAGAGCATCTCAGGTGTCACCATAGGTGTACATGCAACTGATTTGATCTCTGGAGATCTTTCGGTGGAGTCTGGAGAGCCATTCAGTTAGGATATCTACTCTAATGTGGGTGGACTTCAGCAGAGATGAACTCTCTTACTAGCTTAGATGCCTCGCTTATATGTAGATGTGAACATTTAGGCCTACATTTAGAGTGGAATTTATATCCAGATTGTAGACACCTAAATTTGGATTACAAATGGATGACTTTTAAGGACTTTGCTTTTCATAAGGTAAGTAGGGTTTTTTTTTATATCCCTCCTTTTCCCAGCTATTCACTCATCACTTGATTCTGCTCCTTCAAGACCTTCAGTTGCTATGTTATATTTTTTTTGTAGGCTCTCATGTAGTTATGGAATGTAATGTATCAAGTGGCATAAATGGCTTGATTCCATTCTGGCAAGTTAATGATGACGATGTTGATATCTTTGATAAAACCTACAGGGAACAGTTTTATGAGTAAGTATCCTTATACATTGAATTTAGTGCATTTTTAGGTGAAGTAATCTGCAGTAATTTACAGTGAATTCATTATAAAGTAGACTATTAGTCAAATGCCAGTAGTCATTGACAGGTTGATTAGAAGTCTGTATCAAACACAGTATATTCTTATTGTTTGGTTTTAAAAGAATAACATTTTATTATAAATACAGTGTCTGATACAAATGGAATGAAGCAATCATGTAGATTTTTATAATGCTGTTGTGAAATACAGTTTTGTAATGTTTGCTTATGCATTTGTTCTTATGTGATTTTTTTTTTTTACTAATATGTTAAAGCCTGTCCTCTATCATTAATGTGCGAAGGATAGATTGTTCCAAAATAAAAAGTTACCCAACTTATTTTTGTTTGTGAAAGTCGTACTTTTTAAAGTACAGACACAGCTGCTAATCCTCAAGAACACAAGGCAGAAGCTCTTGTTGCAGGACATTTAGATTCCAATGTTTGACTACCCTGAAGTAAAAAAGTGTTCAGGTGGAATTTCAGGTGGGAAAGTCATTCAGTTTGTGCTCATGGCCTCTTGTCCAGTCAGTGGGCACTGCTGAAAGGAGCCAGGCTCCCTCTTCTCCACTCCTTCCTCCCATCAGGTATTTACACACATTGATGAGATCCATCCCCTGCCCCTGAGCCTTCTCTTCTCCAGGCTGAGCAGTCCAAGCTCTCTTGTATGACGAATGCTCCAATTCCTTATCACTGTCACATCACTGCACACAACTTGCTCCAGCAAATCCATCCATCTCTTGTACTAGGGAGCCCAAATCTGGCCCCACTACTCCAGGTGTGACCTTGCCAGTGCTGAACAGAGCTGAAGGATCATTTCCCTTAATCTGCTGGCAGTGTATTTCCTAATGCAGTCCAGGAAGCCTAGGATCTGGTTATTCCTCCTCATATGCAGGATTTGCATTTTGCTTTGAGCTTCATGAGATTTTTTTTTCCATTTGTCCATCGTGTCCAGGTTCCTCTGGATGGTAGCTGCTGTATCAGACATCCCTTTGAGTTTTGTGTGACCTGCAGGACTGCTAATGGTGCCCTCTGTCCAACTCAGAGAAAAAAAACCAACAAACCCAACCCCAAAAAAACCTAAAGCAACTAGGCCCAGTATGTTTTTAGTTCATGAAATTGTTAGTTACAGAGGTATATTTACTGTGCTTCACTAGCTCCTTAGGTTTATAGAGGTAAAAAAATGAATGTTTTTGTATTTGTGGATAGATGAATCTGTCTCATATTAAGCACAGATATTCAGATACGTACAGATGTTTCCCTTTTACCTTTTTTTAATGACAGAGAGGGGTTGCCTCATGGACTTGCTGTATCTGGAACAAAATTTAACATTTCAAAAGTGAAAGTAAAGGACTATGCTCACAAATTTTTCTGTCACTTCATATATGGTTCTCAACAATTTACAGCCTACATCAAATTGGAATACCCAGGTAAGAGATCTTTTCTTGATAAAATGGTGATAATTGACTTACTTCTCTGTTGGTTTGACAATGCCCTACTTAGAGTTAAAGCTGTGTGATGTACTTTTATGCAAAAGGGGCAGTGTATCTCAGTATCTTTCTTTGTGAATTTTTTTGTTGCATTCTTAGCAAAATGAAAGAAAATAGTGCTTTTGATTTGCTTTGTCTTCTCTTTTAATCAGTATTTTAGGACTGAAAGTGGATCTGAGCTCTAACTTGTTACATGACTATAATTTCTTCATAAAGATTATCAGGGTAGGATTTAACCTCAGAAATTCTTTAATATGCATAGACTGAAAAATGCAATTTGTGGAGGGTGTTTGTTTTAAGGACAATAAATAAGTAGGTTCACTGACAGGTCATTGAAGGGGCAGAGACAATGGAAAGCTAGTTGTTCTGGGAAGAATAGCAGGTCAGGAAATCACCTCCCCACTTTTGACTTCCTTGCTTTCTGACTGATAGAATTTTGTACAAGAATTCTCACTCTACTGCTCTGCTGGATTATATGTCAATATTTTATTTTGGTGTTTCAGCTGAAGAGTAGCCTCATTTATCACATTGCTGAGGTATTTTTTCTCTGAAAGATAAAAGTAGGCTTGTCAGATAACAGTAATGGCAGAAAGCATACAGTTTGTCCTGTTCTTTCACTCCTTTTAAAAAAAATATTTTAATGATTAAACAATTTTAAGCAACTCTTGTCTTTCCCTGGTTGTAGTTTATAATTATACTTTGTTTTTTTGTTTTCTTTCTTATTCCATGCTGCTGCAGCTCGAAACGTTCAGGGATACTTAATTGGAGGAGGAGTTTCCTTGGTATTTTTAGTATTTTTTACTCCCTTTGTCTACAAGATCTTCAAAATCGATATTGTACTTTGGTATCGGGACTCCTGCCATCCTTTCCTGGGGAAAAAAGGTATGTTTGTGTAGCAGTGCTGAGTGTTGTTTTGAGCTTCCACCTTGCCTTGAAAAGCAGTGAGATACTCTCATGGAGCATGACTGATTTTCCTTGAGGTTTTTGAAAGGATAATATTGTTTTTAGGATGTTTAGAATTAGTTCAGATGACAAAAGCATCTACAGGGGAAAAAAATCAGGAACTTTCCAGGAATCCACAATTATCATTGCTTTTCCTGAAGATCCACCCCAGTGGTTTGAATACTGTTCTGACAGCCGTTTTTCAGATTACTTTAAATTACTGTTGTTGAAGAAAGCAGTAATACATTAAAATTATTAAGTGTTTTTTATTTTCCATAGATGAAACAGGAAAATATAACTTTCTTTTGCTTTCTATTTAAAGGCACTTCTGATTATTTTACTTTCTGGAAATTTTGCTTTCCTGGTGTTCAAAAAAATGTTGATAGCGGTGTTGTCTATGAGAGTATGCTGGAGTATGGGTAATTTCCAAACATCTGAGAGGAGATACTTTCTGTTTCTCTAGCCATATTTCTTCTAGAGACATTGAGATTCTCTTAGATTTCTTGAAAGTGTTTCGAATTTGGTCTTTCTGAAAAGTTTGATCCAGAATATCTAATACAATTGGGATCTTGAAATTTGACACTTACTTTGTTTTTGTTGTCATGTCTTAAGTGGTTGCTGTGGTTTGAAATTCAAGGTTGCAACACCACCTATGAGTTATATGGCAACTGGAATTTTAAATATCAATTGTACCACTGGGTCCACTGTTTTTCAGATAATTCAGTGATAACATTTTTTATTTCGTTTTCAAAAAAGAATGTTACAACTTAATTTTGCAGGTCTCTTTTGCCTATTCAGATTCAGCATCCTGAATTCTAGAAGGCCTGATCCTACAAATATTTCAGGCTTTGTATAATTATACATGCTCAGCTAATACAGCAGGATTAGGACCTAAAACAATGATTCAAGTAAGGGAAAACCCCCTAGAGTTTAGAAATTTTGTTTGCTTGCTTGCTTGCTCTTGCATCTTTAGAATTCATTTTTATGGAAGTTCTATTGCTCACTCCTTAGTTTCAGATGAGAAGATCTATGATGCTTATGTTCTGTATCCAAAGAACAGAGAAAGCTGCTTGTATTCATCAAATATTTTTGCTCTGAAGATACTGCCAGAGGTCTTAGAAAGACAGTGTGGATATAACCTTTTCATACTTGGGAGAGATGATTTACCAGGAGAAGGTAAGTTAGCTGAAGACAAATTTGACTTGAGTTTTCTCATTGACCTGCAAATACAACTTGAGAAAGAGGCAGTCAGTCAGATGGGATTTTAACTATCTCTCACCATCAAATGAACTTTTTTTTTAACATTTGAAGGATTTTGATAGCGGTTTGAGAAGGAAGCGTTCCCTGAGAAGTAGAACCTAAAGTGCTGCTTTATTTTTCCAGCTTGAAAAAATCCAATAGTCTGTTCTCAGGGTTTAGCCATAGGGTTTTTGTGTGGTATTTACCATATTTCACTGTTTGAGACTTAATTGACTGGAATGCCATTGATGGAGGGAATCTTTTCTTTCTCTTCCACTTACATGTACTTCCACATACAACAAAACCAGCTGAGCATATCAGAACGGACTGTTCAAGGTAAAAGGTCCTGTGGTTCTGGAACTTGGTCTTTTTGCATTTGTACCTATGATGGTAATAAAATGGCATTAGCAAGATAAGTAGTAGATAGTTGGTAGCTCTTCTCTGTTTATGCAAAACAGGGCTATAGATGTATAATCTGATGGGGGCAGATTGCATTGCAGTGGCCAGATCTCTATGGTTGGCTAAGCCAAGGTAACTGCTTGCATGCTCATATTCTCTCTCTGTTTTGATGTAAAGTGTTTTGGCTTAAATATCAAATAGTGAATGAACCAGCTGCAGAATATTGGTAATAGAAGATAGAAATGTACAACCCTAATTTTGCACAACCTTTTTCTCTACAGCTATGGTCAACATTGCTGATGAAAAAATCCGTCAAAGCAGGAGAGTGATAATTGTTTTAGTACCAGAGCCCTCCTGTTACAGCATTTTGGAAGATGAGTCTGAAAAGCACCTAGCCATGCACAGTGCTCTTATCCAAGATGGCATTAAAGTAATTCTCATTGAACTTGAAAAAATACAAGATTATGCAACCATGCCAGAATCCATCAGATATATTAAGCAAAAGCACGGGGCTATCCGATGGAAAGGGGACTTTTCAGAAAGGTCCCACTCAGCAGGTACCAGATTCTGGAAGAAAGTGCGCTACCAGATGCCATCCAGAAAAAGTGGCTCTTTATCAGGATTACATTTGTTACCAAAAGACTTGAATTTGCCTTAAATAACAAAAGAGAAATGACACTTAATGACTGATTCAGATCACACAGTTGGTGATGGATTGACTGAAGGTCACATGTATCTGTTTTGTGCAATCTCATCCAGATTTACTGGAGTGAAGGTACTACAGCTTTATCTACAGATGTGAATCTCTTTTACTTCTGGCTGGATCAAGAGAACACCTTGAAATATCATCAGTAGCACATGTGGGAAGTACACAAGTGCTATTCCAAGAATGATTCTTTGAAATTCCCTTGTATTAAAAATGAAAGGACAAAAAACTCGAAAAATCGAAATCAACAAAGAAAATTTAATTTTTTTTTCTGCAATTAAAGTTTTAATATGAAGGGAATTACACTAATAATAATAGTGATATTACATCATGCGTGTGGTTGGTGCCAGTAAATGTTTGTCTTTTTTTTTTTTTTTTAATGAAATTACACAAACCTTTTCTTTGTTACAAGTCTGTTACTTGCCTTGTTCAGTTTGCGGAAAGATAAATCCTGTGTTACTGCATCATCCAGGAGAAAAGGTAAGAGACAATCTCAGCCCTCCAAAAGTGCTGTTGAACCTGACAAAGCTTAAATACTCTTCCCTGGTCTTTTTTACTTTTGAAAGATCAATGCCATTTTTAGTAACTTGTCACATGCAGACATTGTAAAAATACCTTTGCAATCTCTATTGAGGAAAAAAACTAATCTCCAGAGAACTTTTTCTTTCCAGTTAAGTGGCTTAATATATTTATTTCCCCAAGTGGAACAATTGGCTAGTGACACAGAACCTGTCATGGAGGGTACAAATGACTGACTTCATCCACCTTACCTTAAGGACCATGTCAAGAGGCAGAGAGAGAGAGAGATGCCCCATGTTACCCCCTGCAGCTGCTTGCTTTTCTCCTTTCCCTCTGCTCTGATATGTAAGGAATCTGAGATGACTGGAGGCTGCAGCCACAGCTTTCCAAACGAAAGGGAAAGGGAGTTGTGTAAAATGTTGAATCGTTTCTCTTTCATTTTGAAATATTTTTAATAGTATTTTGTTTGCTCCAACTGTTAACTCTAAAGTTATGTTTGACTTGTGTGTAGGCAGTGATGTAGTTTTCAGTTCTTTTTTTTGGGGCAGGGAATTGATTTGATTGAGTTAAAAAACTCATCAGACCTCTCTAATGCTATGTTTATAGCTCTTAATTTTATAGAAACAGGAGATGAGAGCCAAAATTCCCATTTAATTTCAGTCTGTCCTTGAAAGTTATGCTTTTAGGTTGTGAGATCTTCTTGTATAGGGAAGCCTCTGGAATTGACTGTTACTGCCTTTAACTGCTGCTTGCAACTCTGAATTTCTGTGTCCTATCAGCTTCTTTCTTGAACCTTTTGCTCTCCTCCCATTCAAACTCCAACCTGTATTTTCTCTTGCAGCTCCTTTATCTTGAAATGAGCAATTTGCTTTTGTGTCAAACTCCATCACTTTCCAAGCTCTGCTTGAAGGCTGTTGCTAATACAGTATTAGGCAGAAGTTTTCCCTGTGGTGTCTCCAGTTGTTTGAAAAAATTCATGTTCTGCAACCTTCAGAATTCATCTATTCATTTACACACTGCAGTGTTGGCTTTTCTTCTTTCGTGGCTCAAGCAATTTGCTTATGCCTCCATCCTCAATCAAACAAAACTCTTCCAGCTGGCAAGTGACAAAACCGGTGGAAGTAGGTTCTTCTCCCACCTAAATTGCTTTGGTTTCCTCAGTATGTGCTGGAAACTTAAAATGGTGCTTTTGAGAGACAGTGCCTTCTGAACTTTGTGAGCTGTGTGTGTGTTTGGCCAGAATGGAATAAGAATCTTTTCATTTCAAGAGAGGAAGGGGAAAAAGTGCATTTGAAATGTCGAACTAATTCAAACCTCCATGGTAGTGAAGTGTTTTATTAATGAATGTCACGTATGTACACACCTATGCACATGCTCATAGTCTGTTCTAATTCTGTGTTTTAGTCACAAGGCAAGTGTCAAGGGAGGATCAGTCCTCGTCATGAAGTGCCACATTTACTTAGCTGTTTACACAGTCTGCCTTTAAATATGGTGTGTGTTCAGTGCCAGCCTGTTGTAGGGTAAGAGAGCCTATCTGAAGTTACTGAAAACCATCTGAACAAGGCTAATTGTTACCATTCGCATTGACAGAAGAACTAAACAGGACAGAAGCTGTATGGTTTGGTCACAAAACTCTTCTGCAAGAAGATCCCTGTATCATATATGAAGACTAGACACTGGCATTATGGTATTTGTACTCTGAGAACTAGGATATAACACTGACTTTGTGCTTTCACCTTGACAGCTCACAGTATGCAGGCCAGCCAACAGAGTTCCAGCGACCTCAATCCTCCTACTTACTTCTGCTGACTGGAACAGATTGAAAGGAGAACTGCTACTTGTTATCCCTACGTTTAGGAATGGAAAGTTATTTTACTGAGCCAAAATAGTGTTTTTTAAAAAATATTTGTTCCTTTTGATATATTTATACAAATGATGCTAAAGTTTTCATGTGTGTTTTATAAAGGCACTTTGAGGAAGAGTCCATTTTTAAATTTAATAAAGGCACTACATTTTTTTTTTCACACATCACTGCTGTTTCTTTTCCCCTCATTTTTCCACTAAAGCATGCTGAGAATGGACAACGGCAAGCAGCAGTTGTGACTCAGTGTCTTAACAAGACTGCTGTAATACATCTTCATTCAGGCTGCTGAACCGTTGTCAATCTGGCTGTGGTGCAACATTATCACAAACTGCCTCACCCTGCCTGGGCAGAGGCTGTGAGCTTGGCTCTGCTGTCTCCGGTACTCCTTGCAGCTAGGTGAAGCTAGAGCAGCCCCAAGGCTGCTGCACTGCCCTCTGGGACCAGCATGGTCCTCAGCAGTGCCATACTGAGCAGCCTTCTGCTGCAGCTCCTCAGGAGCTGGGGGAATGCAGGAGACCTCAAATGGGGGAAACAGCAATTGCTTCTCAGCAGCCTTCTCTGCTCAGCCCCTGGGGCAAGTGCTTACTCTTTCATCTGCTCAAGGAAAGGCAGACCTTGGCAGTGGTGCTGTAGGGGTTGGTGTAGCCCAGAAACCAATTGTATCCTGGGCTGCATCAAAAGCAGCGTGGCCTGCAAGGCGAGTGAGGGGATTCTGCCCCTCTGCTATGCTGACACCTGACCTGGAGTGCTGCATCCAGCTCTGGAGTCTCCAACACTGACCTGGACCAAGTCCAGAGGAGGCCACCAAGTTGGTCAGAGAAATGGAGCACTTCTCCTATAAGGAAAGGTTGAGAGAATTGCGGTTGTTCAGCCTGGAAAAGAGAAAGCTTTGGGGTGACCTAATTGTGGCCTTCCAGGGCATGAAGGAACTTAGACAAAAGGTGGGATAAAAGACTTTAAAAGAGCGTGTAGTGACAGGACAAGGGGGAATGGCTTCAAATTGAAAAAGTGTAGGATCTGTTAGATCAGATATCAGGAAGAAATTCTTTACTGTGAGGGTGGTGAGGCACTGGAATAGACTTCCTAGGCAAGTTGTGGGTGCTCCATCCCTGAAGGTGTTCAAGGCCAGGCTAGATGGAGCTTTGAGAAACCTGGTGTAGTTGAAGGTATCCCTGCCTGTAGCAGGGGGTTTGGAACTAGATGATCTTCAAGATCCCCTTCCAACCCAAACCATTTCTATGATTCTGTGAGTCTAACTAACCTGGATGACTTGTCCTTGCCTCCCACCAGCTTGAGTCCCACACATGCTCATGCTGATTGCACAGTGGCTCCAGTGCATAGATACGGGGCAGTGCAAAGGGAATTGCTGTGCTCCTTCTGCACTTGCCTCTTCTGCAGAGTGGTTTCGCTGCAGGATTCAGGTTTTCAGTGGGTATGAGTGGTTTGTCCCAAGTTATACTTGATCTTGTCTTTTTCCTTTTGTCTGAAGTTTCTCACGTGATAGAAAAAAAATGTAGTGAAACCAGAAAAGTGAAGATGTGAGAGGAAGGGGAGGATGGAGACAATGGTAATTATTCTTTTATAGAAGATTGCTTGTTTTGTGTTAGTACATCAGACAGCAGGGAATTTGATTTTAAATGCAATGCTACTTATTCTTTTATAGAAGATTGCTTGTTTTGTGTTAGTACATCAGACAGCAGGGAATTTGATTTTAAATGCAATGCTACTTCCCTAACCTTGTAGACTGATTTCACTAGAAGATGAAATAGTATTTAGGAAATAAGGATGAAATAATATAAATGTGACACACCAAAATGCTTGCTCAATGGTTTTGTTTTCATTATGTGACAAACTGTAACAAAATATGTTTAAATGTCTTAGCACTTAGAAATACTGCTGCTTTTGTTATCGCAATGTTTTTTCTTATGATCAAGTGATACTAGTGTTGACAAGCCTGAATATTGTGTCCTTATCAGTAATGTTTCAGAGATGAAAAAGAATGCATTGCCCATTCATTGATACAGGGTATAAAACATTAATCTGACTGCCTCTACCTAATTTTTAAGTATGTGATTCATTTTATAATGTTTAGACAGAAGGGGAAGAGAATAGTAATACAATCTTTTTTATGAACAGTAGTGTAACTAAAATATTTTTAATCATCTAAATGCATTGTGATTAAATTGAAACTATATCAATTTTCTTTTCAGCATCTACTTAAATAGTAAATGCATCCTACCATAAAAAAGCAAAGGTGTTGTTTAAGTAAGAGCAACTTTTTAAATCAAGCTTTTGTATTTCTTAGCTGTTTAAATAAGTTATTTTCTCTGCCCTTCTTCATTTTCTAAATTGCATTTAAAAAGGGCACCTTAATTTTTTGTCCACATAAACACACAAATGTAGGTGATAAAGTGATAGTTCCCTTGGCTAGAATGGCTCTAGAAAGGAAGGCGGCTCAGTGCATCTGAAGAGCATCACTAAGCCCCAGTAACTTTCCCACACGCCTTGTCTTGATGGACTGCTCCAGCTCTGCAGGGTTCGTAGCAGGCTTCTCGGCAAAACCAGCAGTTAGCTGTGGTATATGAAGTGGGAAAAAAAAGAGTTTGCAGAGATGTTTTAATGTGAAAAGGATTGTTATTGTTACCAGCAAAATCACTTTCTGCATTCCTGAAGGAATGTAACAGATTTTGAATTAAGTTTTTTGTATTGTCTATGTTTCAATAATTAATTGTTATTGCACTTAGAAATTTAATCTGCCTAAAGACAAAGGGTTTCTTATATTGAGAGAGGATCCTCTTCTGACTGATTGTGGGTCCCTAGAGGGCAGTCCTGGGCCACCTACTCTGAGACAGCTGATAACCGGGATAGCCTTGGGTTAAATTTTGGTGAAAGAAAGGCAAGCAATTAGCCTTCTCTGTACAGGCAGCAACGATTTAAACTTTATGGTAGGCTGGACGGTCTGTAGCAGCAACTTCAGCATTTCTGAACAACATGTGGCAGCAGTGGTTTTTGAACAGCCTGTGGATTAAGCTTTCCTGGACAACATGTGGCAACAACGAATTAAGCTTTTAAGAAGAAGAAAGGAAGAAGGAAAGATAAGGAAATTGAGAAAAAAGATCCGGGTTACCACCCAGAGTTCCAGCACTGACACTGGTCCAGTTCCTGTGGGTGCTGGGTGCAGGGATGATGGGTTCACACCCTGCCCCTCTCTGTTTTGCTATTTATAAAGCAGTCCTTGCCCATGTGCATTTTGTTATTCTTGAACTTTTCAGAAGGAGACTGGGGGGTCCCGTGGTTTCAAATCCCCTCCCCTGACAGATGCAAGTGCACTGCTCTCTCAAACTTGTTTTTAGAAATAGCTACCTAGGATAAGCAAGTTGATCTCAGAAGAGCACTATCCTGCCTCTGCAAGACCTTGTTTTTTTAAATGCACCTTATGTAGTTGGCATGGTAACATTCCTTTTCTCTTCTGCCAAATGTTTGAGACATTAACTCTTTCAGGTTTTCAGTTTCTCACAGATATGACTGAAAAAGGAGGGGAGGGAATTGCTTAACGAAAATCGCATATGGTTGCTTGGGAAAACAATGTAACACTTACATAAAGTTATTAGTCAGTCTTCAGTCTTTTATGTAAAAAATGGATACAATTCCATGGATCTTCTATAGTTTCTTTATCTTAATCCAAAAGTTTGACATATGATTCCCTGTATTCATGAGGAATGTTGAATTGAAACACCCAAGAAAATGTTTTTTTTTCAATTATAGTAATCATTTCTAAAATATCAAGTTGTAATAGAATTACTAAGACTTTGTTAATAGTTTTGTGTGTTTAGAAGCACACTCATTTTCAAATTCGGAGCCCAGGAACCCAGATATTACTCAGCTGCTCATTAGCTGGTACTTGTTGCAAACACCTAACTCTGGGCCTGATGCTGAGTTCACAAGTCTATGAACTATAGGTCTGGTTGTGTTCAAAGGAGACAGCTGGATTAACGTATAGCACGATTTATTGACTGCAGCATCTCTGGTTCTTTTGGATTGCCAGTGATAAATGCATTAACTGCAGAATGGCTGTATATAGCACTAAGAATATGATTGCAGTCACAAGCTCGGTATCTCGGGTCAACACTCAGCATAGCTGAGGACACAAGACTTACCCAAAGGTGTCCCTTCTGAGAAGGGCAAGGAGGACAAACCCATCAGCCTGTCCCTGCAATTTCATGTCAAATTCTCATCCCCCGACTTAGATATGAAATTGGGGTACATTTTATACCTTATTAACAACTATTTTGCAAAGTGCTGTGAATGGGGCTGCGGTCAAACCTTGCGTTCTTTGTTGTTGCATTGTACAGAATATTTCTCCATAGGAGGTGTACTTGGTTCGTACAAAATATTCCTGGGTATCAGGTAGAAAGATGAGATCCTGTAGCTTCCACCTCCTTCCACATTCCTCCCCCATAATGTGGCAACACAAATCACAAGACCTCCGTCCGGTTTGCATGATTACACTGTAGGTCCTCTGACATACTGAGCTTTGCATTATCCAACAGTGCTCTTGCCACCGGTTACTCTTTTCTAGTCAAATGATGTTGGTTATGAATGGAAAGTGAAAATCACTATCTCGGAACTTCTGTCAACACTTATCATTTCTTGGATGGCAAGTGTGTTGAGTGGCAAGCAGGTTGCAGTATGTGGCGGTTCATAAGGCTGTGAATGTGGGCAGTTTGGATGCCCTCCTAGTACTGCACCGCACCTTCACTGCCTCAGGGGTGGAAGGAAAGCAAGTTCAGGCAGGTAAGTCTTCTGGGGATGGGCAGAAGTGTAAATAAAACTTTTGAGAGCTGTCTGTGACTCCATTATTGCAGGATGTGTGAATTCTTCAGTGCACTTGAGTCTAGCTGCACAGCACAGCTGTATCCTGGTATCCTGACCACTGGGATGTGGATTCAGACCACCTGTTTGGCTTTCCATGGAAGAAAACCCAGTCTGCAGCAAGTCTACAAGGTGGTCATGAGCATGCTCTGTAGCAGAGCCCCAGCATACAAGTGGTCAGTGCTTTGAGAGGCTGAAATACTATGAAAAGTTCCAGTGCAAACCCTTGATTAGCACTGAGTTAAAGTTGCCAGCCTTCATTTCCCATTTCACAAAGACCCAATCTGTCAAAGGCTGTAACTTCGTTTTTCAGTCCCTCTTTTCAACTCTTGCTTTATTTGCCCAGGAGCCCTCAATATTGTTCCTTCCCTGAGAAATCTCTGTTCTGCCTAGACTACCAGTGTAAATATAAATATTGTTACAGTTTCAATGTTATGGATTTTTTTCCAACAAACCATTGCTATGACTACAAACTTGGAGCAATTAATAACAGAAACCAGCTGTTTGTAAAAGTCTTCCTTAATGTTACAGAAATGTTTTCAGTTGGATTATTTACATGCAACTGAAAAAGGCACCAGGAAGTTACAGAAGCCTTAAAGCCATATGAGTACCATGTTGGCCCTAAGAACAGATAATTATTCAAACAGTGAAGGGTGATGGTATTGGTGCTTTCTTGTTTCTGGCTTAAAAAGAAAATAATGGAAGGTTGGTAGCTGGATTGAGATGATAAACTAATTAGCAGATGAGGTAGTAACCAGTCAAAAGGCTACTTTTCTTTATTCCTTTTTAATTAAATGAATAATTTGAATGTTTGTCTACTACGTAGGTAAGGTATTTCACAAGAACGCTGTATCAATATAAAATAATATTGTTCAGGTATTTCTAGTCACAACAATGCTTCCTCCTTTTCTTCCCTGGTCCATAATAATTTTGTTGGCTCTCAGGGATTTTTTTGTTCAATGCTATATTCAAACATAACAGCCCAAACAAATAGAAGGATATTTAAAAAGCAGTTATACCAGGCGCAAATAACAAGAATTCATCTGCAGACCTGCTTTTTATTTTCTTTTTTTTCCCAGTTCATTAGCAAAACAGAATGTCACTCTATTATCTGCTAGTGAAATTTCTAGGCTAGCACTGTCCCACTTGTTTTGGTAGATATTTTTAGGCTAGTGCTTTTTTCTCAGATAACATTTTGTATTTGCATGTTCAGGAGGAAAATGAGCTTATTTTTCCAAGAAATCATAATATTGAAATTAAATTTGGTAACTACAGTGGAACTTAAGGGGGAAATGCCAGAAAGGAGACATGTCTAATGAGGAGCATGCAAAAAGATTTCTCTTAGAGGAAATTTAGTACATGCTGGCATCTGGTAGAAACTTGTTTTAATGACCTATGGTGAAGTTCTTACAAGGATGTTGGAGTAATTTCTTGACTAGTTATAAATAATTTTAAAAAAACACTACAAGTGGGAGATTTGACTGTCTCTGAATTGCGCAAATAAACCCTTTTAGGAAGTTAGAGACCTACATTTCTCTGCATTTTCTTGAAAGTTGCAGTGATTGATGCAATACTTTCATTATGCCTTTCTTTTCTGTTTCTCATTTAGCGCAAAGTTCTTGTGGTTGGGTGGTTGTAGGACTCCTTGCACCAAGATTTTTAACTGTTGCAAGATGGCATTAAACCTCATCCTCTGCCTGCAGAAAGGGGCTATGCTTGTGTAATTGCACAGATAAAGTGCAGTATGCAATCCTAGGGCTGCTAAGAACATTTTAACAAAGTAATTGTGAAGACTCGCAGGAGACAACCTCATGGAGAATTTTGTTTGGTAATCTCCATGTAATCTTTTTACCAACTAAACTGTAAGCCCAAATGCCACCTTCCAGTTTTTAGAGGACTTCATTTCAAACCTCCTAGGCACATTTTTTTGACAGTGAGTGTCACATGTATTTGATTAGGAATGCAGTTCTTGTCCTTGTCTGTGACCAAAAAATTGGCTGTAGACGCCTGTGCAATGTGTATATATATAGCACCTAGAAGGCCTGAGCTTGGGAAACTCTAGGAGTTTTAGAGGTTCTTCTTTTGTTTCGTTGGTTTTTTTTTTTCCTTCTTAAGGAATTTTCCCCATACCTGTTGCTAACGGGCCATAATGACTGGACACTTAACAGACAAAAGAAATTACGAGCTCAGCGGAGGTGTGCAGCTGGCCCCTCTCTCGTTACCTGTGGTTTCCCATTTAGGAGGGAGATAATGCGAGATTAGAGACTGGGAAAAGCAGGGTTGGGGGCAGCCCCCCCTAGCTCTCGCTCTCTTTCTCTCTCAGCTGGGGAAGAGGAACGGTTGGAGCTGTTTGGAGAGGAGAGTTCATGACTGTCACCGTGGTCCAGCCCGGTCCTGCTTCTTCTGTTGTGGGGCGAGCATCTGCTCGTAAGAGCAGCCTTCTGAACTGGCACCTTATTAACACCCACCTCACTCAGGGAGGGACTTTTTACCATCTGCCTGGGTGCCCAATCCTGCCTCTCCCTGCTTTGCTTGGAGCCGGGCTGCTGCTGCCCCGCCCCGCCGCTTCTTGGGTGCTGCTTCCAGCCTTCTCTACTCTGTAGCCTCACATCTCCTGCCTGCCGAGACCTTCCGGTGGTTCCCACTGTAGCTCCGGAGTGTGATACATCTCCTCCACCACTCCAGGACTTTTGCTCGTCTCTGCTGTCCCAGCTTGCCGCCTCCGAAAGAGTCCCGCTGGGGCACCGGGCTCGGCTGTCCCTGGGGTTTGTGCAGGGAGCCCCTCTCCCATCCCGTCCCATCCCGTCCCGGTCACGCCGTCCCTCCTGCGCTCTCCCCGAGCTCGCGCCGCAGCGCCCCCTGCAGCCGCGGGGGAACCATCGCACCTGCCCTGCGCCCCGGGAGCCACCAGCGCCCCTGCCGGCTGTGACCGGAACTGCGCCGAAGGGGAAAGTGCCTGCGGCCAAGAAAGCTATCACTAAGTTCCTGGTTCTGTTTTGTTGTTAATGCCACAGTTGTTGGTTTTGCCTTAGGGGATGTACTAGTAAAGAACTGTTATTCCTATTCTCATATCTTTGCCTGAGAGCCCCTTAATTTCAAAATTATAACAATTCAGAGAGAAGGGGTCCACATTTTTCCATTCCAAGGAAGACTTCTGCATTCCTTAGCAGACACCTGTCTCTCAAACCGAGACAGAAACACAGGATAGGAAGGGGCTTCCTCTGCCCTTTGGCTAGTTCATTCCTGTCTCAGGTATCCAATTATGTTGTTCTCTCTGTGAGTTACCATGCTTTGTCCTAACAAAGGAGTTGTTCTTTGGTATGTACTGGATGTGCTATTTATAGGCAGAAATTGTAGTCTATCTTCAATTTAACCTAGACAAACCAAATTAACTTAAAGCTTTCCTGAAATGTAAGCTTCTTATTTTCTGCAGTATACCCGTAGTTCAGTGAAGTCTCTTGGAATTTGTGAGCATATTAACAGGACAGAGCCCAATGTTTCAGCTGAAGGTGGGCTAGTACCCTGAACAGTGTTGTCAGGGATGTGTGGGCATGCAGAAGTTACTGATCCATGTGAAAGCTGATGCAAGTGGGCGCAGGCCTGAGCTGTGCTGGATATACCATGTGCTGCAGGTATAAGTGGAGCCAGCTCACCTGTATGGGGAAGCTTTAGGCAGCTCGCACTTGGCACCCCACGACGACTCCACCCGCCTGTCTCAGCTTAACTTGAAGTGAAACAGCTTGTTTTTCACACACCATCCTTTTGCATGACAGCAAAGATGATGAATAGAGTTTTCTACTTCTGAGGACATTTTGTAAAACCCTAAAGCCTTCAGAGCTGGCAAAAGTCCCCACAGATGGGATTTGCGTGATGTAGCATGCCCCTGGCTGAGGCTGTACAGCTCTGGGTTCCCAGCACTGGAAGAGACATAAGATTATCTGTGCTATCTCCTTTTACCTTCTCAGATTATCCCAAATAACCCAAATTTTGATCAATATCCCATAGATTCTGAGCACCTTTCTCACTGGACTCTATAAGGAAGACTTGCATCAGTGCATTGCAGGTGCCTTTGGTACTTCTTTAACTCTACTGGAAACAGTTCACCTGATTTAAGGCAGCATTTGCTTTTTTAATTTTTTTTTATTTAAAAGATATAATATACTGGTGAGTCATAGGAGTTTTGAGCCACAATTCTCCTTAGTCTGTGATTCTGGATGGCAAATGGCCATTTTATTTTTGTGCTTAAAATTAAAGAAAATAAAATAGCGGTGTAATTCCTGAATGCAGGAGGAGTAAATGGGTAAAAATCAGTATGAGCCAAGCTGCAGGGTCACATACTTCTTTTGTAACTATTGTGCCATTGATAAATTACATAGGAAAACTTCCATTTTTTTGTACGGCCAGGACTAATGAAAACATCAATATGAAGGCCATGGCTAATCCTCTGGCAAGTTCCCTCCATGGCAGTAACTACTGCCACACCTTGGCTTCTCCCTTTTCAAGCACCTGCTGTCATTTTTGCTAGGTGTCTTCCCAGCCAGTCCTGCAACTCTGCCTTTGCAATGGAGCTCAACTTTCTCTGCTCACCACGACAATTGGTTACCACAATGAAGGCAATAAGGATATTGAAACAAAACAACAGACTAATGTGATGCAACCAAACACTGCAAGATTACTTCCATATTTTCAATTTCCAATTTCCCTGTCCTAGCTTAACTTTTCTAAATCAAAATTTTTGCATACCCTGCAGATTACAGTGTTCTTGAATATTTCTTCCTCAATAGAAGATTTTTCTGTTCTCGAATAATGTAATACATACATGTTTTAGGCAGCTTTAACTTTGTCTAAATAATTACCTGCAGTTACATTTCTTGGTATTTCTTATTCTTGTATCTTTAGAAGATTTGTGCATGCAATGAGAATCTTAATTTCTTCATCAAGGTTACCTTGTGCAACAAAGCTTAAAGTAGAAATGGTATAAAAATAAACATAAAGCGCTTTAAAATACTTTTAAGTTTCAATTTGCCCTGCCCAGTTTAAGACGAGAAAGATATATGATGAATACATACTGCAGCCAAATGCAAAACACATGATTGTGGCTACAAAACACAGTTTTGCCCTAAAGATACTTCTGGTTGTCTTAGAGACGTGATGTAACAATAGTCTCTTCTCATGCAGAAGGGATGATTTACCAGGAGTAGGTAAAACATGAGATTACTGAATTCTACAATTGCCTTAAAAAACCCCAACAACTACCTTTGCTTGTCATTGGCACTTGTCCTAAAAAAACCAGGGCAAGTATTGTCCTGATTTTTGCAGTTCAAGTCAGTCGGTGTGGAGGACCTGGTGACCACACAAGGCATATTTGAAAAGACATAATTTCACACTAACTGCTGTCAGGCACTGTTGATAGGTTGCCCAGCTAGTTGGAGTTTATCTTCAAGTTTTGCCTCATCTGAAAGGAATCTGTTTGATGGGCTCCAGGACTGCTCTGTGACAAAAGTGCTATCTTGATCCAAACAAAAAAGCTAATGCAGCCACATGCCCCAAGGAGATGATATATGTGAAAAGGGAAAGCTGTCAATACCATAAATTGAGAAAGACACGTGATCTTGAAAGCGGTAACAAAACTACTGGACAACATCTGAGGCAACTTCCATTCCATCCTTCCCTCAGAGAATGCTCTCACTCTGATTTTCTTCTAAATATGACTCAAAAGGATTGAATTATTTATCGCAGGTGTGGTTCCTTCATTTGCTATATAATGTTTATCAAATAAAAGAACCCAGATGCCACTACCTGATGGAAAAAAGACTTCCAAGTGATACCTTATTTAGCATATACAATTTGGAGAAATGCTATACACCAAATGCTATCCTCAAGTCTAGTCTCTTAATTTGCACAGAAGTAGCCCTATCTGAACTTCTCAGCTGCAGAAGGATAAGGTACACAACGATCATCGCTCGGCTGCCATCCATTTTCAAAGATGGCACTGATGAATGGTATTAGACCACTCCTTGTGCTAATTATGACTGCTTAATTCTATCTTAGAGCTTTATGAGGCAAAACACTTCAGAATGTTTGCATAGATTAAAAAAAAAAAGGAAAAGTACATTCCACGGCATAGATCCGATCCAGAGGATGTTTGGATAACATTTTACTTAGCATCACCTTAATTGGTAGATTTGCTGATTCTTGGTCTGCTTTGAAGCATCCCTGGTGACCATACCAAATGTTCATGCAGACTACTGCCAATGTCCACTTTCCTCAGACAACCCACTTCTCTGCTCTTCCCTGCAATTTTTGTCTTATGACTGCCATGGTCTGTGTATTTTTCCTGTTTCATGAAATCCAGCCATTTCAGCTTTACTACACTTTTTTTTTTCTGAATTCTGGTTCACATTCAATGAATAGTTGAATGATTGAATGATTCTCATTTTACCTGTTCATTTTGGTAATATTTTAACAAAGTGTTTTATACCAGAAACATTTTTACCGGAAACATTTTTTCACTATTAGTAGTATTACAATGAATATTGGAGTAAAAACCCCATCACAACTGCATACAGCAAAACCTCTAGCATGTCTACCTCAAAAAGAATTCTTATAAAGTTATTTTTTAAAAATCACTGCTTCTAGAGCAATATAGTAGAGACCTCACTTAATCAGATTCAACTCACAGATGTTTTTGGTGGTGCAAAATAATACAGAAACTGAAATCTTGTATAATCTTGCATTGTTTCACCTAATATAAGGAGTTAATGAGAAATGTTTCCAAAATTAAATACAGATGTAAGTGGTGACCAAAGAGAGACAAGCTGACTGCATAAATCCTGCTGTGTTTGCCAAGTCAGGAATGAACTAATTTTCCGTGTATCTCCCAACGGCTTTGTGTCTGGAAGTGTTGCAATGTGTCTCTAGCTAGCACTACATACCTTGCACTGATGGAAAACAGTATATTCAGGCATAGCAGGGTGTAATCCTTCATCTTTACTTATGTGCAGCTAGTGGGCAGGGTGTTTGAACATGTTTCCATTTGGTAAATATAATAGTACCAGAACATGCAATGAAAGATGTACCAGAAGCAGGATGAAAAAACAGAGTGGAAGGGACAGGACACGCCTGGATTATTCTCCACAGTTTTTGCAGACTACTTGTAATTTGCTTAGAAAATGTTATGATGCATTTTTAACAATAAGGAGAACATCTACCTTGATAGTTCTAAAGTCCATGATTGCTCCCTGCTTTGTGAGGAACATAAGAAAGAGCTTTCCTCTACCTTAATATCTAGTTTAGTAGTTAGTCAACAAGTAAGGGGCAGTGCAGCGTTAAAATTGTTCATATTTGATTACGTGTTTAACAAAATGGTTTGAGGAACTTCTGCTTTGAAAAACTCTGGCTCTAGCTGTGGTGTGAGAGTGAAACAGAGAACTAAGATAATCACCTAGAGAACATACTGTTCCCAGAACAGTCAGAAGTTAAGTCATCTCTGTAAAATGTCAGGACTACTTAGTAGCAGTTAAATTCGTAGATAAAAACTTACGGACTAAATGAGACTAAACCTGTATGTTCAACCTTCCAAATATCTCAGTGACAGTCTGGGTAACTCAAACCAAGCAGCCAAAGCAGCCTACTGAATAAGCAAATAAATCCGCTGATGTCCCCGAGATGCTCCTGCCAACAGCCTCCACGGAGCCTTGAAGGGCTCTTTCTCTACCAGTGACACGGTCTCTTCAACTGAGCAGGTTTGCAGCTGTTCGTACTTTAAAAACAAACAAACAAACAAATAAATAAACAGACAAACAAACGTCACCTCAAATCTCGCAATCTTTGCTTGGAGGATTTCCTGGGGCGGAGGCTGAGCCCAGCCCGCAGCAGCCGAGGCCAGCCTTTTTCAACAGTGACTTCTGCTCAAACGCTTTGTTTTTCGGAGCCAGCGTTTAACCAGCACCGCTTACCTGCGCCGAGGAGGGAAGGGGGCGGCCCTGCCCTGCCCCGGGGCCATGCCCCCGTCCTGGGGACACCCAGGTTTGCAAGCGGCAGGCGGGGGAAGGTGAGGCGTCGCTGGGAGGAGCCGCCCGTGCCGGGGCAGCGGCGCCGCTGTCCCTCGGCTGCCGGGGCTTTCTGGGAGGCGGCAGCGGGGCTCCCCCGCCCCCGGAGCAGGTAAGGGATTCCCCGGGCCCTGGCCCGTCCCCAGCGAGCCCGCCTGCTCTCGGCGTGTCGCGGCGGGGGCAGCCGGCGAGGACGGGGGCTCAGGGGGAGAGCCGGGGGTGGCCGGGGCGGCAGCGGGTACCGGGCGGCGGGGCCGGGCAGGTGCGGCCGGGAGCGCTGCTCTCCGTGGCTCCTGTAACAGGGCGGACGGCGTCGGCCAGGCCGGGATAACCCGAGGAGGAGATCCGCAGAGCTGCGCCGATGGTCGCGGTTTGCTCTGACGCCCCGCTTTTGGGGCTGGGAGGTGGCTCGGACCGAGGTAGTGTCTGCTGGGGAAACTGGGGGCTGGGGACAGTTTATGAGTAGGAGTGAAACCTCTTACGAAGGGTCAGCCCTGACCGTGGCTCGGTTCCTGACAGAAAGCGAGCGAACGCCTGTTCTTCGCTGCGGCCGCTCGGCACTGAGCCTGCCGGGTCACCCTGCCCGGGCCGGCGGTCCCTGCACCGCCCTGCAGCCACAGCCCCTTCCAAGGGAATGCTTCCAGGAGGACGTCGCAATTTAAATGAAGAATATTGAAAAATTATTTCCTGCCGTACCCGCTGAGGGATGCCAGCGTTTCACAGAAAGACGGCTGTCGCGATAGTCGCAGTGCTGTCGCTCCATCCCGACGGGGCTAACGCAGCTCTTCCACACTGACTAGCTATGTCCAGTGAAGGAATATATGTATTTGTTGCCATCATTTCTTTCGAGATCAAAAGTGAGACACTTGATTAATCTCTCTAGAAGAGGCGTGGTGTACCTTTCAGTTAAAAGGAGCATTGAAGGTAATATGAATATATATATATATGCATTTTTTATGATTTAAAATGTTCCTAGCCTTATGTACCAGAAATAATATGATACTCTGACTTTCTGTTGGTTCTCTCAGTTCTGAGGACTGTTGCAGGTTTGAATCAGTTTGTGCTTTTGAAGAAGAGAGTCAAATAGACCTGCCACAAGTTTGCCAAAATCAGTGAAACTTATGATCCTTTGAAGTTTTGAGGAGACTTTTTTTTTAATTGAGTAGATCAACTTTGAAAGGGCTAAAAAGCAGAGGAAAAAGTGGTTATGCCAATTTAATGAGAAATTTTAATGAAAATTATGCCTACATGCTTTCATGGATGCTGTAATTGTAATTCAGATGCATGTATCATTGAAGACCTCTTTCAGACAGTTGATGGGTTTTTTGGGGGGGGGTTAGTTGTAATAATTTTTTTTGAACTGCAATTGATAAAAATATTTCCTTTCAGGGTGAAACTTTATGGACATGGCATTGCATACCTGGAATTTTTTTTCTCCTCTGGAAAATCTGGGCAAAGATAACTAGAGCTGAAGTCTGTCGTGAATGATAAAGCTCCACGGGTCGATTGACTGCTCAAGATGTGGACAGAATGGCTGGGAAAAGGGAGAAATTTAGCTGTTTATTGTGGCAGAATGTGGTAAGAAAAACAATTACAATTGGTTCTGCAGTCACATATATGTTATTTTCGTCATTATTTATGTGAATGCGTTCACAGAGAAGAGTCTAATTTTGCTATCATGTCTACCTGCCATAGAAATGGAAATTTTTCATCGTGAAAAGTGGGAGACGAGGGAGTCTCCTCAAAGTAGTGTGTATGGTTTTATACAAGGCTGTATGTATGTCTGTAAGTCTTCTATGTTGACAAAAGGGCAAATTATAAGTTTAAATAGATAGAAAGAACATTGAAATTATAGAAAAGCAGGATCCTGGAAGACTTTCTTTCAGGATGTGGTAACATACTACTGCTTCATCTGCCGGATCTACTGGTGGGGCAAAGAACTGTTTGAGAGAGCTTATGTGAGACAGAACGGTAGAGCAAGGTAATGTTGTAAGAGAATAGAGTTTGTGAAAAAGCAGTGATTCAGAGAAATCATAAAGAAAATACCTGCTCATAAGTGGAGTCTATTTAATCCTGTTTTATCTTTAAATTATTTCCATTACAATACTTTCCTCTTTTTAAAAATTAAAAATTATAGATTTTTAAGAGTTACTGTGCATCATGATTAATGGAGAAATCTGTAGCTTTTGTACAAACACATATAACCTACCTCTGGAGATTTTAATGTTTTGTGTATTTCTACACTCAGGATTCTTTCAGGGACATATCCCATCTTAGAGTTAGGCAAGAAAAGACCTGCCTGGTAATTTGAGTGGAAATTTGCAAGGAGGGAGGAGGAAAGAGAAAGGGAAGAAGGGGAGCAGGCACTGCAAGAAGCAGCGTGGATGACTCAATGCGTGGCACGCTTCTGAGTCAGTCTGGTGAAGTAAGACACAGCAGCCGGAAGTGTCATCTTCGACTCTTGTAGAAAATGGTGGTCAGCTAAATGTTCAGCTCGACAGGATGGGGTTCTCCTGCTCATCCTTCAGTTGGAATAGTTGCATTTGTCCTCTCACTGTGCTGTAAAACACTGTGGTAGGCTGAATAGAAAAAAAACAGTAAGGCAGGTCAAGTCAAGGAACAGCTTGTCAGAGGCATGCGACTGAGATCCTTCTCCAAACACATTAGGGATCAGAGGACTACTAAAGAGTCCTGACAATCATTCTCAAATATATAAATAAGTGTGTAAAAGATAAATGCCTCGATTTTAGGTGAAGAAATATCACTATTAGAGTCCCAAACAACTCTTCTGCTCAGCATGTATTTTGATGATCTGGACAGAGGGAATCTGTTTCAGTGGCAGAATTTGCCAATACAAAGCTATTCAGGCTAGAACATGGAGGTGTAAATTGCAAAGAATGGCAGAAAGATGTCCTGATAGTAAATGACTGGCTAATAATAGCAGAAGAAAATTGTTGTAGAGAAGTGTAAACAAAATTTAAAATGAAAACATATGGCTAAAATCCTAACATCGCATGCTCAACAGCTGAACAAGTTTGTCTGATTCTTAACACTCAATGATGAGACCTTGAAATTTTACTACATTGGCCCATAGAAATATCAGGTCAATACTCAGTAGCACTCAAAGAATAAAGATATGGTTAGAAATCATTAGGAAAAAAATCCAGAAAAAACCAGTAATTGCCTAGTTTGTAAATCAATATTGCACTTATGTTTTGAAGACTGTATGCAAGTTCTGTCCCGTCCTCCCCATCTCAGGCAGGTTGTAGCATAACTGGATGCAGTACAGAAGTGGGTGGCAAGAAAAGTCAGAATTATGAAATCAGATTCTATCTAAGGGAGAGTTAGAGAATGTATGACTGTAGCTTGGGAAAGCAAGAAGTGGGAAGGAGTGTGCTAGAGATGTAGAAAAACCAAGTGCTTGACAAGCTGAAATAGGAGATGTTAACTTTTTTTTTTAGTTCTGGTGTAATAATTAGGAGCTGTCAGTTAAAACAAGCACGTAACAGGCTCAAAGCAAGTCAAAGACAATTCCTGTATTTCATGTGTCCTCTATTAACTGTGTAATTCCTGTATTAATTTTGTAATGCATTAATTGTGTAATGCAAATGTTTACTTTAAATTGTGGAAGTTCACATTGGAAACCACTAATTGCAAGTTTTATTTTTATTTCTGCAGGGAAACATGACAGCAAAAACAATGTTTTCATGTAACATTGCAGCAGCATTTCTGTCTTTAATTATTGCAAGTAAGTTTATTGGTGGCTGTGGAAAGTTTTGTTCTGGAACTTTTTTTTCACACAAGTGATACTAACTTTCTGTGAAAATGGCTGTAGTAGTGAAATTTGCATGCATGCCAATGAGTTCTTTTAAATAGTCCCAAGAGCAGGAATCTATAAAACATAATATTGGTATTTTATGTACTAACTTACCTCAGAATCATTTAAGTTGGAAAGGAGCTCTTGACATCTAACATCATGGGGTCAAGATTTAAAAAATCTCTGCAAATGGAGACTCCACAACTTCTTTAGGCATCTTGTTCCACCGTTTGATCACCCTTACAATAAAAAAAAGTCTTTTCTTGTGTTCAGATATAATGTTTTATGTTTCAAATTGTGCTCATTGCCTCTTGTCCTGTCAGTGGGCAATGCTGGCAAGTCTGTCTCTTTGTTCTTCATTCCCTCCCATAAGGTATTTACACACATTGATAAGATCCACCCACACACTCCTCAGACTTTCCCTTCTCTAGGCTGAGCAGTTCCTGCTCTTTCATCCTCTACTCAAGTGAGAGGTGCTCCACTCCCTTAATCATTTTTGTGGCCATGTGCTGGACTCTCTCCAGTAAATTCCAATCTGGCAGGTCCTAATGCATCCTAGGACACTGTTAGCCTTTTTTTTTTTATTTTGCCATGAGGGAGTATTGGTGGCTCATGGTCAGTTTGTGGTCCACCAGGACCCCCAGGTTCTCTACTAATCTGCATTCCAGCTGAGTGGTCTTTAGCATGTGCTGGTGCCTCACACTATTTCAGAGCATTAGCATTAAGTGGCAGAAAAAGGTTATCAGTTCTATGGCCACAGCATTTCATAATCATCACAGTTATTATGGGGCATTCAATACACGTATCTGAGTAATTCCGTGTTTGGATATGTAATTTGTAAAATATCTATGGTGAGGTGATGCCAGCTGTGGATGACACAAAATTACTCCTTAGTGGTTAAAACTGATGCTTGGTATGCAGAGAGTGTCTGGATATCAAATAGTTCAGTGATAGAATGTCAGTCAGTAAAATCAAGTGGATGTGAAGGGGCATGAAGGGGTCATGCAGATATAGCAGAAGCAAGTGTACTGTATGTGTATGATGTGAGCATTAAGTTAATTAGTAGCCACTTGAGAAAATGCTGCTTTGATATCTCTGGATGCTCACTGGAATCATTAACTCTGTCATCAGTGGTGAGCAGAAAATCAGAATTTTTGGAAAGCAGAAGAGCAGAAAACAGAAAGCCTCATTATGCTACTTTTTAACCCCATAGTGAATATGTGCCAGTTGAACTCTGCAGTTCTGGCCATTCCATCTCAGACAGTATCAGAAGAGGTGGAGAGATGAGTGACAGTGTTGTCTGATATAGGATGGCTTCCATTGAGAAGTCACTAAATGCAGGAGGACTCTGAGGTAAAGAGACAGAAGCAGGATGGGATGAAAGTCTATAAAAATGTAAATACCATAGAATAGGAAGATGAGAGGAAGTTTACCATTTCTTATAACAAGAAATGCATGATACTCAGAGAATTTATAAAATGCACTGAATGGTTTTTCATGCAGAACGTAAGAGGAAAGAAAGGGGTGGAAATCAAAGTAGTATTATATTTGTTGTGTCCTCCTCTCTTCTGCACATTTGGCACTGATTATTATCAGAGACAGGATTTTGGGCTAAACAGACACTTGCATGACTCTCTGTTGCAGTTCTTATATAATAACAAAGCAAGGAAGTTTAGATAAATATATTACTGACTTGGGAACATGACCATGGTATCCAGAGTTGCCTTTTCGTGTCATATTACAAAAAAACAAAAAGAAAAGCCCAACCCAAACTCTTGGTGTTGCTCTTTTCCTGCATGAGTCTGTGTCAGAAGTAAAGAAAATGAGCTCATTCTTGATTGTAATGATTCCTCTCTAAATGTTCATAAAATGAAGGGTGACTTGAAATTCTGATCGCAAGCTTAATGTTTGTACCACACAATCTTTAACTTCATGTCCTCTCAAGACATTTAGGTATCAAAAGCATGGTCGGTCTTGAAGGATTACTTTGACTACAGTTAAGTGAAGTTAAAAAATAAAGACATTAAATGTGAAGTTTGTGTGCATGAGCGTGTTTGTGTACATGCCCATGAAACAGACTGGAGAAACACAGGTACTTTAGTAATTTGCATGTGAAATAAAACATGCAAATGACAACTCTGCTGCATACAGAGACATTCTACTGAGTGTAAAGATTGCATTCAAAAAACAGCATTTCATTTTAGTGGCATAACAATATCTGTAAACTACTGAGTAGTACTCTCAGCTGTAAAGATAAGGGATTAAAATAGTATTTTTAGTAGTTAACTGGAGCATGGAGGTGAAAACTCCAGTGAACTTTGTAAATATAATCAGGAAATGAGTTCAGTATGTTCTTATAGAGTGTTTGAGTTTTTCTTTAATGTTTATCTCTTTCCTTTAGAGAAATGTGAAGCCTATAATGTGATGTTAAGGCAAAGTCTTGTGCCTGATGGGCAGCCTCTTGCTATTAAATGTTCACTGGAAAAGAGCTTGAAAAGTGGAGACTACAACTTAACATGGTATAAAGTTGGTAACCAGACGGCTGTGCCTAGAGACAAACTGTCTAGAGTTCATCAGCAGAGGAATTTAATTTGGTTTCTTCCTGCGATGTTAGAAGATTCTGGAGATTATGAATGTGTCATAAGGTGAAATTTAAAAAATATTATATTTTTACAGAAATGAGTTGCAAAGTGAGTAATCTTTAAAGCAAGTAAAATTTTGAGGGTAGAAGAAATACTAATGAAGAAGAGGGAGTGCATCTACAAAAACTAATTTTAGTTTGGGGAAATTAAGTCTAGTTTTGGGGTTTTTTTCCTTGTAGGCAAAAGTAAATCTATTAAAGAAACTGTAAACTTTTTTTCTTCCCTTTCTTCTCCAGAAAGAATGCCATTTATTTTTGACCTGCAAAATATGCTAAAAAGGTTAATATAATTATGATCTATTAATTACAGGAATTTGACAAGCTGCAAGAAAATGTGTACAAAAGTAACAGTTTTTGAGAGGATTGATGGCTTATGCATAAATGAAAAATTTGCTGTAGAGGAGGTGATATTCACATCATCATCTGCAAAGGTCGTGTGTCCCCACTTGGATTATTTCAGGAATGAGAAGAATATTCAGCCTGTTCGTTGGTATAAGGTAAGAACGTAGCGTTTTGTACTGTCTTTAAGCTGTCCATTATTTATAATAAAAATCAATGATCTTTGAGAATTGGAGCAGAAGAACTAAAGATTTACTGTAAATTGGAGAAAAATGCTTTTAAAACAAATTGGCAGAGGAGTAAGACTTTCTGTCTTTTAAAAGTGTATCAGGCTTTTTGATTATCAGGGCAGAAATTCAGCTGAGATGTGGGAGTGCTGCTGACCCACTTATCCACCAGGTGGCATTTCACCTGCCAGGGAAGCACTGCCTCGTGTGGAAACAAGTTTACTGTGGCATATCCATTAGCTGCTCAATGCTGTTCTATTAAATTATTCTATTTCATGTTGTTCGCGCTCTCTTAAAGGCTCTTTCTGTTTAAAAGAATGTAGTGCCTTCTGCCAAATTCCTGCCTCTGGCCCATGCAGTCCATATGGTACCAGAAGTATTGAGGCTCCTTGCAAAATGAAGTGTGATTATTGGGTGATTCTTCATCGATGAATACTTTTGCAGATACTGACAACCCACATTTTACTTTCTTATTTCTCTAACATCAAAAGTTGTTTTCCAAAGGGAATGTTCTGGGTTATCTTTAAATTAAAATCTCAGCTGAAGTGCAGCGGGCATTTTTTTATGTTCCACTGCTCTCACTCTTCCTCAGCCTTTGCAGGGTGTCCATCCTTGTGCTGTGGTCCATTGAAACTTCAGAGTGTGTTAAAAAGATACAAACCATGGAAATAAACAGTGGTATGAATTAACAGAGTTCTCTACACATTTTTAGGACTGCCAGCTACTGAAAGGAAAAAGGTTTGCCCTTTCAAACAGTGACCTTATAATTTTCAATGTGACTGTACATGATCGAGGAAACTATACATGTGAAACAACATATACCTACAATGGGAAACAGTATAACATTTCAAGGGACATCAGTCTGATTGTAGAAGGTAAGTAATTTCACTCTGTTTGCGTTCATAACAACTCCAAATTTTTGTTGCAAATTTCTAAAGACTAAAACGGAAAGACCTAATCTGTGGATAGACGTGCTTAGGGCTACTGTTTTTCACCTAAATGTGAAGGAGATAAATGCTGAGTGAGGGTATTTATACTCTGTCTGTTGTTGTCACCATGTTGAAGATCTGTTTCCGTTTTTGAAGCTGCAGTATTGTCAAAGCTCTGCTGCCCAGACCAGCTGCCAAACACCCTGAACAGATGCCCTGTAAGGCTTGGTTGGCACAATACTTTCTACTATGCCCTCTATCCTGCCCGTCTTACTTCTTTCTCTTTTACATCATTGTCTTAATGCAAGAGTCTTGCTTGTTTTGTCTGTGTGTGTATATATGCACACGTGTGTATGCACACGTAAGTGCATGTGTGTATGAATATGTATGGGTATGTGTCATTCATATAATGTCATATGTATATGATATGGATAAACAAAAGTTGGTGAACATATGGTTCGGTCAAATAAAATGATCATTCTGGTCTGAAAATTTGCCCCTAGAACTTCTCTGTTAATGAAATTTCAGCTTCTACCTCTCAGTAGAAACAAAATCATATCACTCCTTTCTTGCAGGGGACTGAAGGGAGCTCAGCGGTTTTTAAAGACTCCAGCTGAACAAATTTACACTAAAATGGGTCATTTGAGGTCCAAACAATAATGCAGACCCAGTTTTCAGAAAGGGAAGGGAAGAATACATTCAGGGCAATCCTGTCTACTTTGCTAGGGGGCTCAAATGCGATGCTTTATGATTTATATTTGTTGATTTGTACACTTGGAGAGTGTTGTATTTGTAGTCTAAATTGTAAACATCTAAAAGGGGTCACTGGTATTGTACTTCCTTATAGATAGCGCTGTGGGAAGAACTTTAAGGTATTTAACTAGAGTATAGAAATTAAATTTCCCCTTAAGAATAGTAGAAGTCTAAAATAGATGAACTGTGTTCTAAAAGTACTTGGCTGCAGTTTATATCTGTGGGATGCTGGGTGACAGGCTGTCCAGACTGTGACAGTTAATACTCTAGATATTTACCCATACATTTCTCAGCAGCTGTGCATGCAATATTACAGAATTTTTATGCCATGGAACAGCCAGTCCACCACAAATGTGTGGAGATTTGTGGGCTTACATTTTGGAAGAGATGGAGTGAAGAACAGGTTAGCTTCAGGTCAGAAGTAATGACTACCTGAGGTGTGATGCTTTCAGTGTTGTGTGATATTTTGTTATAAAATGGCTGACAACCTTGTCTTTAGTACAAAGGGTGTTTTTAGTTTGTGCTTGGGTTATAGAGTATAGAACAGACTGCAACTGCCCCTGGTTTTCTGAAAAGCACTTTCTTTCTTTTGGTTAGTGACCCCGCCAAAAAAGCCTCCAGAAATATCTTACCCAAGAAACAACTCCATTGAAGTGGAACTTGGTAAGTAGTTTCAAATACGAATTTGTATCCTAGTGAAAATTTATCTTCAAGGAGTGTCCTATTCTGTGCTTTCTTGTTTTTATTTTTCAAAAAAACTAGTTCAGTGAGCAACTCAGTTTCTCTGTGTTGATCTCCCAAAGGAGGAATGAGGGGTGAGAGGGAAAGAAAGGAGACATGTTGTTTGCAAACTCCTAAAGAAATTTGTCAGATGCAAGAAAAGTTGTAGGAACCCAAGTTATTATCTGTGACATCTGTTGCTTTCCATCGCTCTGGAAGAGATTCTAAGAACAAGTCCATCTTGAATCTGCACGCAAAATGATGCCCCAGGGGGAGCATTTTCTTCCTGGATTCAGCTTCTTCCATCCTACCATTCTCTTTCTGGACTTGCAGATCACTGAGAATATACAGCCTCTGTTAGAGTAACTTTTCTGAAAGGGTTTAGTATCATCCTTAGCTGGTGTGTGTGTTAATCTGTGAACAGAATTGTATAGACTTTATTCACATTATGGAAATTAACTCTTTACTTTGTAACACAATTTTGTAGGCTCACAGGTTACTGTGGATTGCAATACAACAGGTGCTGATGGGTATGAGGTGTATTGGACAGGCAACGGTCTGTATATTGATGTATTTTATATGAGCAGAATTTTTGCAAGTTCCTATGAGTAAGTATATTTTCAGATTAGAAAATACTGTGTTGGCACCCGAAGTGGAACTTTCTCTCTTTGGCATTAAAATGTTTAGCAACACTTTTCCCTTGCTTTAAATAGCATTCTTCTGAAAAACTCTAATGCTTGCCTTCTCCAGCTCACTTCCTGCTTTGAAATAGAAACGTGAAGCATACAGGTGATTGTGCATTTCTTGCTTATTGTAAAAAATCAATCTGAATTTCCAGTGTTGGGAAAAGGTGTTTTGTTACAGTCCCATAATTGTAATACAGTTTCTTTTGAGCTAGCTCTGGCCTGGCGGAGACCTCTTTTGGTCAGATCAGGCATGTTCAGGTGCATGATCTTCAGATTGTTTCTTTCTTCTGTGTTCCACATCCGCCTCTCTGAAAGGTTGCAAGAGGGCAAATCTGTGCTGTGCAGGAAAAACTGAGATTCCTAGTTTTAAGACCATTAAGTTAAAGAAATTTAACTGAAATCAACTGAAGAGCTAATGAAAGACTTTATTGAGGGCATTTGTACTGAAGTTTAGGGGTCAGAAGAGAAAAGGGAGATAGATTTCCAGTGATGAGCTGGGTTTTGGGAGGACTTGGACTGAGTAAAGCATGTGAAGGGCAAGTGGGAGATAAGGTGATGGTGAAAAGCAGATTGAATGGAATTAGAAGAAGAGAAATTATACCTGCCTGGAAAAACCAACTCAAATTACAGCGAGAGGCAATCTGAAATTTTCTTAGACATTACAGGTTTTGAACTAAAAATTTCAGGTTTTTTGTCAGCCCTTATGGTGGCTCTGTGATAGTTTTTGTAAATTCTAAAGCAATATCTATGAGCAAAAAACCAATGAAGAAATGAGAATGATGTCTTCAAAGTAAGAAGATAATTGCAAGAAATAAGTTTTCATCGTAAAACAAAGGGAGAAATAAAATGCTGAATTATTTGGGTGCTCACCAAGAGAAAACACTATACAAAAGTAATATATTATACTGTCATAAAGAATTGCAGTGCCATAAATAATTGGGCCATAATGCAGAGACACATGATCGCTGAATTGATATTGTAAAAGCAATGTTATTTTTTGTACTTCCTTGCACTTACGTGGTCATCTTTGCAACCATTAGTCCTTTGCATTAGTGATGTTGGTTCATTCATTCACTGTTACAGTGTTCTAATTACTGCAACTTTTTGCTTAGAAAGTGATTCATGTAGTCCTATGTATGCCCTTCCTGATATGTCTCAAGCTTTTATTTTGCCTTTTAAGTGGTAACTAGACTGTGTTTTCAGGAAAGAATAGTGCTTGACTAAGTAGACCAGTTAGTTAATTTTGCATTTGAGGTCTGCTGTTAACAAGATAGTGGTATCTGTTATTTTACTGGTGGTTAAAAAGTTTAGTTCACACACTAGTCACACGTCAGCTAACTGAATGTACTGTATGAGCTTTTTTATGTCCTTGTACAATGTATGGGGGATAATCTGTGTCTTTTAATGGTGCAGCCTGACACAACCAGCTGTTACAAGTCTGTTCTGACCCATGGGGGTGAAGCACGCTCTAAACTCCACTCCCTGTATCTGGAATCACATTGTGAGTTGGTGGTGGTGTCTGCTCCGTGTCATCAGCTTTGATGTCCTCCCTGTCCCAGAGCTGCTGACCACAAGATGATGCCTTCTCCAGGGCCTCTTTCAGTGTCATATCCTATTGTGAAATATCTCTGTCCACCTACTCTCACAGGGATTGGGAAGCCCATAACAAGAGTTTATTTAGGTTTGTAAGGCATATTTTTGAACTCCAAACTATAGGAACCTTATATTGCTTTGGGGAAACACAGCGCAGATAGGATAACGTGCGGATATCTTGATGCTTTCCAATGCCTATGCTAAATGTCAGTACGAGGAGAGGTCTGACTGTTTGGGTTTCTTTCATATGATGTAATTGTTCATCTGTTGTGAAGTGTGGTTGACATTTGCAGAAGGAAATAACCATTGTTGTGCTGCAGATGTTAGAGATGAAGCCATTCCTGAACGGGCTGTGGTTTTACGGTTCTGTTTGTCACCTTTTGGACAGGGGAGAAACTTCTTACGATGGGCGCCCTATGCATTCTGTGAAGCTAATAATTTCAGAAGTGAGCAGTGAAGATTATGAACAGCCTTTTGTCTGTCAAGCTTCAAATGCCTTTGGGCAAGTTGCATCCTATATTATATTAAAACACAGAGGTAAGAAATGCTGTTATTTTTGAGGCCTGTGATTATCTTTACTTTCCCAGAAGGGGTTTTGACACCAAATTCTCATGTATCATGTTGAAGAAAACAGATGTATTGCAGTCTGCAGTATGGATTTGCCTGTGAGCAGGGAAGAAATCACTATAGCATTGTATTTGTCATTATTTAAAAAACAAGGTGAATAGGAATGAAAAATGTGATATTCAAATTTGTGTTGAATTTATGTGAAAGATCAGATTTGGACAAATTCAACATTTTAAAAAAAATTCTTATGTTTTTGTGCAGTTCCTGATATACGAAGATGGCTGACTGGAGGGCTTGTGTCTTTGTTAATTTTAACATTTATTACTTTAATAATCTACAAGATTTTCAAGATTGATTTGGTGCTTTGGTACCGTAATTCTGTCTGTGCCCTTACAAGTAAGGAAGGTATGTGAGTGTGACCAGGTATGTAAGTGTAATTAGCCCACTGATTTTTTTCATTTGCCATTACTTCTGAGAAATAATGGGATTATGTAGTACAATGCACGTAGAACTTCCATAAGGAATTTTCAGATATGCACAAAGACATTTTGTGAAGGATTTTTTAGTCATATGGGTAAAAGACATAATTATGCTTGAGGTAATAAAAACTGTGTAATATTGAAGGCAATCATGGCGAAATAGGCCAAAAAGAGCTATAGGTTTTTCCAAAATGAGCATGTTGCTTTTTGCTTTTCTGTAGTTTCTTTACATGTAGATTTATGGTCACTCTGATGATGAACAATAGGTGTCAGCAGAGCTACATCCTGTAAACTGGATGTTTAAAGACGTGCATTAAATATTTATTTTGAAAATCAGACTCATTTGTCAGAGATAAATTTTGTTGGTTTCTTTTTTCATTTTGCAGTTTCTCTCTGTTACCCTCACTTTCCTTCTAAATCCTGTTAGTTATGATGTTGACATATCAAAGAGAAAATATGCTGCTAGTTCTGCGTTCTGGGATTCTTCTAATGTGTTTTAGTTTAATGCACTGTAGACAAATATATTGGACAGGTGTGCAAAACTTGAAATAAGCACAACATCATAGACATATTTCATGCCAGTTCTCAGAATTAGACTGTCTGAAGTTCCCCATAGCTTGAAAGTGAATGGATTACATACATTAAGATAGTTAATGTTTACTCATGGCTGCCCTAAATGTTTTCATGGAAAAGTAATTTCAACTCCTGGTCAAAAGTTCAGTTTTACTACAATATTGTAATAGAGTTCTAATTAAAAGGGAAAAAAAAATTCAAAGTTTTTAACTTGTTGAGTTAAATTTGATTTTGGCTTGGTTCTTTCAGTCCTGCTTGCTATGCAGCCTTAATTCTCAAAACCTCAGAAGCCTTCTGGCCTTTTCTTCTACCTGTGAAAAGCCCTCCCAGGATTATTACAAGAAAGAATTGCCGTTTTTCCACCCTCTCTTGTGGTTAGCCAGAAGTAGAGATAACTGCTGTTGAGATTCTTTCAGGAGAGGTCGTTAAGGAAGTCCTCTAAAAGGATACTTCCTAAATGTCCTGGCCCCTCTGGGGTTGGGAACTCCTTCCTGCAGGTCCCAGGTCCTGCATCCAGCTCACTTGGTGACTCCTCCATCCCCATGATGGGAAAGGAAGTCCGATTCTGTAGCTGATCATCTTTATTTTGATTCATAGAGCATTTTACTTCTGTGAAACTATTCTGTCAGATGGGTGAAATCAGCCACACATTACTATTTCTAAACAGTCCAAAATGAAACTTTGCAACAAAGGCATTTTTCTGAGTTTTCCTTTTTTAATAGAAATGTTTGTGTTCATTTTAGATGGGAAAATCTACGATGCATATGTCCTGTACACAAAAAGCAGCGAAGGCAGAAGTGTCTGTTGTCTGGAAACCTTTGTTCGTAGGATACTCCCAGATGTTTTAGAAAAACAGTGTGGATATAGCCTTTTCATACTAGGAAGGGATGATTTACCAGGAGAAGGTATGCTTTAATTAGCAGAATTAACAGATTGCGTTTTGACACATTGTTCTCAGGTTATAAGTTTATCTATGCAATTAAAACCCACATTTTTGGAAAAGAAAGCTGTATTTGTTTAGCTTTAACGAATAATTTGCCCCACGAAAATTTTTTTCTTTGTTTTTTTCTTACTGAAAATTCCGTTCTGATGTTATGAGGGTCTGTGCTTTCTTAGTGATATAAAAATGAGGACTTAACAGCATTAATAATACTGTTGAGTTTTTTTGAATGATATCTTCTCCTGAGGGCTGAAGAAAATTTTTTTATAAGTTATGAAATGGATCATGAATCATGACTGGCAGTGTGAAGATCTTAAAGCAACCACTGTTCTGAGCTAGCCACAGCTTCACATGTGTGCAATTTTAAAGTTAAGAATTATTTTATACCAGTTGTAAAGTTTCTATGCAGACTTTGATTGTTCTTTCATCACTTACAGCTGTCGTCAGTGTTGCTGATGAAACCCTTAAGCAAAGCCGAAGATTGATGATTATTTTGGGATCAGAAACATCTAGGTGCTGCCTGTTAGAAGACACCTCTGAGCAACAACTAGTGATGTATAATGCTCTCATCCGTGATGGGACTCAAGTGATTCTTATAGAATTGGGTGAAATACGGGACTACACAAGCATGCCAGAATCAATCAGATACATTAAGCAAAAACATGGAGCTATTCAATGGAGAGGGGACTTCTCAGAGAAATTTTGTTCAGCAAATACAAGATTCTGGAAAAATGTGCGCTATCAAATGCCATCCAGGAAAAAGGGAACTTATTCTGAAGTGTATTTGTTGCCCCTAACTTCAAATAGTTCTGCAGCAAAGGGAAGTTAACAAGCACTTATTTAAATAATACTAAGAACGTAATTCTGAACTGGGGTGTTTCTTGCACAGTCTTTATGTTACAAAGTAGATGTTTTCTTCAAGGAGTAGAAACTGCTCATCCCTTCCATAAATTACACTCTAAAAGAAAAAACTGTGTGCAACTTTATTTATGTTATGAGTTTTGGATAGTGACACAATTTGTTGTATTAGTCTCCATCAGATATTAGAAGTAAACGTGGTGATGGTGGTAGGCTATTAAGTAGTCATGGTCCACATAAATGTTGTATGAAGAAACAGCTGTGAAGTCCATTTTTAAAAAATCAAAACTGCAGTTGATAAATTAAAAGTCTATTTCTATCATCAGCATTTTCCTTCTGTTCCACTTCTTGTTGCCTCTCCATGATTGCCTGACTTCCTTATTGCTGCAAGAATCTGCACTGTGTGAGCTTTGTCTCCCGAGCAACAGACCTTACCCTTCCTTGCTTCTTGAAAGGGCTGGGGAAATACATGACATAGTAGGTATATTTAAAACACATCACAACACTAAGTGTGTTTCTGCTGAACAGTTGGTGCCAAATGTATTCGGCAAATGAAGAGAATGAAATCTGTGGATTTGTAGACATTTGTTGAACAATTCCGTCATATCTGGTATGTTTTCTTTTTAAACTTGGTCTCCTGTAATGCTTAGGAAACTGAAAATAGTTCCGATTTCTTGAGAATGGGAAGCTTTCTAGACTGTGCTGCTACTCTGGAAAGCAGATGTTCTCATGCTGTGTCTCAACTGTGCTAACTGCCTGCACAGAACATCACTGAGAATCTGTCAAAGGACTGTGCTTGGGCTGGCTGTCCTGGGGTGTGGAAGGTGGTCAGTTCTGAAACATGACCAAATGCTAATGGCAAGAAATGGTATCTCATCTACTTGCGAAAGAAAATGCTAGAGGCATGTGGTTGTAACAAACTGCTTGGGAGGAGCTTGGTATTTCTGGACCCCAATCCACTTTCTGTGTGCATCACTGTGAGCGAATGACAATCCTGCTTCCTTTTCAAGGTGGTCTGAAGCAGCAGGAGTTTTCATGCTCCAGCCTTGAAGAGCATCTTCTGAATGCAAATAAGAATTTTACTTGCTTTTTAAAAATTATTTTCTGAAGTTAAGTAGGTTCTTACGTCATGTTTATTGCCAGGATAGCATCTGGCACTGAATTCCTCTCAGTTGGTTCTCAGAGGTATGTATATCTAGAATATATTCTTCATTGGGCTGTATTGATGGGACAGAAAGCAAAATCTAGGAGTCGAAATATATAATCAAAGGGAAAGATTTCCAGTAGCATTTCATAGAACTTTTTTCTTTGTAAAGGTGCAGTAAATACTCCTTAGGAGCAGTGTCTTATTCTCCTGGCTGTGGGGTTCACATCTGTCTAATTTTCCACAGCCTTCACTGACTAGAGACTTGTTCTGAGGTGTCACCAGGAAAAGTGGGAACAGGATAGCTCCATCAGATGAGATACTATTGTCCAAGTAGATGTTGAATCAGTCTTTGGAAATGCACGATATTTAGGCTGGAACCTTTAAAAATAAATTTAGGGGCTTAGAGAGTTCAGATAATCATAATTGTCAAATTTTTACATTGTGTTTAGACTTCCTCAAAAAAAAATATTTAAAATTAGTTTCCTTCCCTCCTTCCTTTTTAAAATTTGTGTTTAAAAACAGAATCCTCCTGTTTTCCATGTAGAAGGAGAAAAAATAATAAGGAAAAGATGTTGAAACAGTAGTAGATTTTTTCAGCTTCCTTATTTCATATGCTTTGAAATAAAAAAACCAAACAAACTAATGACTAGGACTTGCAGTACTACATAAAAGTAAATTGATTTGCAATTTGTGCTGGTATTTTTTTTTTCTTCTGTGATTGGGCTGTTATGATTTTTGTCTGCGTTTTTTCATAGTTCTTTTTGGAGGTTTGCCACAGTATTCAAAATAAGAATTTTCCCATTTCTACACTAAATGAGGCTCCTAATGACTCTTAAGTGAAGACAGATGATTGTGAGTCAGCATGGATTTACCTGGTACTTTCTTTCAAACAACCACATTTAGTATGATTAATTTGTGTCCTTGTGTAAAAGTGAGTGTGGAAGAAAGGTTTTGGTTATCATGGTTAATTGTTAGCTAGGTACTTCAATGTAGCATGACATGAGATGGCTTATCCTTTCATCAGGGGGCTTAATTTTGAACCTGAATTTTATCTCTCTTTTCTCTCCTTGGAAAGTGTTTTTTGCAAGTCACACAGGAAAACACACTAGTTTTTTTTGTGATACAATAAAAGAAATCCCATAGAGACAGATGTGCTGGTTGCTCTTTATTAAAAAAAAAACCAAATCCCAACAACTCCACAAATGATTAGTTGGCAAGAGGTTTGCCTCTGAAAACTTGGCAGATTCAGAAGGAAAAGGCAAATGCAGTGTAATCAGTGGGAGAATATTTCTTCACCACTTTGTAGTAGATCTATTCCAGTTTATTGTTTATGCTGACAGAGCAAAGTCTAAATGGTATGTGGCATAAGATACATTGAGAGCATTCTTTGCAGGACTTTTAGCTTTTCAACCATAAACACATATTTATTCTGTTGGCTTGCTCCTGTCAATTTATTTGGTACTCCAGATTGCACTGTACTTTCCTTGCCTTGTGATTAATTTGTCTCAAATTTGCTAATTCCACTACATCTTTCAATCCATACTGGGATGCTGGTGCTTTCTGGGAGACTTTCCTTCTTTCGTGATTTTTTCATGATCATACCCTGCTTTCTTACCTCTATGGTAACTAGTGCTGAGATGTGGCCTGTTTTATGTTCTAGTGTGCACATCTGTGGTGGTTTAACCCCAGCCAGCAGCCAAGCCCCCCAGAGCCACTCGCTCACTCCCTCACCAGTGGGATTGGGAAGATAATCAGAAGGGTAAAAGCTAGAAAACTTGTGGGGTGAAATGAAATTTAATAGGAAAAGAAAAAGCCACACACACAAGCAAAGAAAAACAAGGGATAATTTCGTTGCTTCCCATGGGCAAGCAGGTGTTCAGCCAGTTCCAGGAGAGCAGGGCCCCATCATGTGCAATGGTTACTTGGGAAGACAAACACCATCAGTCCAAATGTCCCTTTCTTCCTTCTTCCACCCACTTTGTATACTGAGCACAATGTCATCTGATCTGGAATATCCCCTTGGTTGGCTTGGGTCACCTGTCCCAGCTGTGTCTCCTCCCAAACTTCCCATGCAAAACCAGCACAGCATCTGTGACTGTATGAATTCATGGACAGAGGTTTATGTGACTGGGAGGAACATGCGCTCTGAGCTCAGAACGAGTTGTCAGGACCTGGTAGTTAATGCAGTAGCCCCAGAGAGGACAGCCCTGACTGACTTTGGGCTTGGTTTTTTTTTTTTTTTCCTTTTAATTTATCTCTGTATTGCATCCTAGGAGTGCAAGAGCAATTTTACATTTTCCCTTTATCTTGGTGCCTTGAGCTTCTGCTTGAGGGCTAAGCCCATCCTGCCTTTTGTTCAGACACTATTGTAAGCTCAGAAGACTCTACTTGCTTTCATAGCTGCAGTTAGCTTGAAGATGAAGCAGGCAGGATACAGTTAATATTTATGGCATCTGTGCTAAGGAGAGACCTTTTTCCTGGAAGTACCAAGGAAGTATTATGTTGTAGAGCTTCGGAATATATGTAAATGAAATCAGTGGATAGCAGCTTTCCTTCAGGGTATTTCCAGGTCTCAGGTTTAGTCAGAAATGCTACAACTCATGAACACAGGAGGAATAGCATTTACTCCTCTCATCTTTACACTCATTATTTTCAAGAGTAAAGGCAAAGCACGCCATTTGATGTGCATGTTTATTCTCTTTTAGTTTAGTATAATATTAACCAGTACTTGATGCATTTGTTGAGACAAACCGAACATCAGCTACTAAAAGTGAGCTAGAAAATAGTAGTAGTAGTAGAAACATTTGCTTCCTCAGCCCACTCTAAGGTTGCTTTCCATGTTAAAATTGATTGGAAAAAAGGAGTCTGATGTCTGCTGGGCATCAGGGGGCACAGATGAAATGTACAGCTTGTGTGAATCCTCTGAGAGAGCACCTGGGTCACTGTGGCATTGCAGCTGGAGTTAGAGCTCTGCTTGGCAGAGTTTATCAGGGGTTGCTATTTCACCGTGAAGGAAGGTAGAAAGGTCACCAGGTCATTAAGGTGAGTTTTTTTGCTCCAAAAAGTTCATTTTGAATTGCTGCTCCAGATCAGGTGACTTAGATGTGTAAATATTTCTGGTTCATTTCTGCTGCCGGCCACTCTTTTGAATCTTGCCCTAGTTTGATTTTTTTTTCCTTGAGCACAGCAGTGGCTGTAGTAGGAGGGGAATTTTGAACACTGTCTCAGTTTTTTTCTTTCTTTTTGATTAAATACTTTCCCTGATGGGCTTTATTTCTGTTGGCAATTATTAAAATCCATGTTCTCTCTTTCCCATATCTCACTGGCTGTATGCATCAGGGGAGTGCTTCCTTTTCCTGCATTGTCTATGATAACACACTTTCAGTGCTGCTTCATCTCTCCTTGAGAGTTGATCTTTCCTTCTCTGTTTATATAATGTCCCCTGGAAGATGTGAAGGGAACAAGTCCTTAAGAAGGCCTTTTTTTCTCTCTTTGAAGACATTGTTTCTAATATCCACAATGTTTGTTTGTTTGTTTTCTGGTGTTTTTTTAATTTCCAAATATGCATAACATAACTATTTCTTCTGTGCCATGGAACTGGGGACTTGGACAAGCATTGGACTTGGAAAGAAATTCAAACTATCTACTCTGATCTGACCTCTCACTCCTAGGGAATCACTCAGACTGTATCAATTAGACCTGTACTTTCTAGGTAAGGTGGGAAACAACTACATAATTTCAAGTGGAGCATAGCAGAAATGGCAGGAGGAATGCATCTTTAGGACCCTGAGATCAGCTCAGTCGGTCAGAGCAACTAATAAAGCCAAGGTTGCATGTTTTATGCCCATATGGGCCATTTACTTTATAGCTGGACTTGATGATCCTTGTGTGTCTCTTCCAACTCAGAATATTTCATGATTCGCTTTAAAGACGCTGCTGAGAGGTAAAGGAGTTTATAAATTCTCCTACTTCTGAAATGGCGAATAAGGAGAGTATTTGGGAGTTACAAAAAATAACATTCATCTGTCCCTTTAAAACAGAAAAAAGTGCTTGGCAGTTAACTCCCCTACATATTGCCTCCAGGAACAAACAGGGAAAAAGCTAAAGAGCTGTCTGGACAGGGACACTCACAGTGGGAAAGAACTTGTGTGCCATATGTCCTCGTTCCATCTGTGTATGCTCTCTTCTGGGTCGTGACATCTGGTTCTGCTTGATATCTGGCTCTGATTCCTGTATTTTTAAAGTAAACGGGACTCAATTCTCCTCAGAGACTGAAGAGAATAGACCACATGCTGACTTTTAAAAGAAAAGCCAAGTTTTTCATAAAAATATGTCTCCTCATCCTAGATCTGAATGGCTTGGTACGTTTAAATGAGCCAAGGATGTGCCAGCACTGTCTGCTGTCACTTTTAAAAAGCTGCTAACTTTGGCATGTTTGACATTTTTGGAGGGTTGGGCCATAAAGTTAGTTGGGTACCTAAATTAGAAGATGAATTGGCTTATTATTAAGGAAAGGATCACGTCCAAGAGAGCAGACAGCTCAGGATGGGAAAAGATCGGGTGTTCCAGGGTGAGGGTTGGTGAGCCATAGAAGTTGTCTATGGGGATCCTGAAACCCCTGGAGCCGTGACTCACACTGGCCTTGTGCTGTGCAATCTCTCCACCTAGTGATACCTGAGACTGAAGCTCTCCCCTTCCAATAAAAGCCACACTGTTTACATGAGATCATAATGAAGTTCTGCTGCTAACAATGCTAAGCCACAGCATTAAAGTAAAAAAAGCACACCAAGAGAGTGTAAAAAAAAGAAGATATTTGACAACAGCTGTTCTGAATTATAATGTAATTATTATTTGTAGTGCTTCTCCTCTCCTTTGTAAGAAAGAGCAGGGAATTTAGTGGAAAATGAGATTTTTGGCCTTTGAGTCTGTGCAACTGTTAATCCAGAGCCTCAGAGCAGATTGGGAAATGGGGAGTAGTAGAGCTCTGTAGAGCTGTGTTTCTTTATCAGCCTCCAGCATATGTCAACTAGATCTAATTGAGCAACACTTACCATTGGTTATTCCAAGCAGAAGACTATGATTGGAAACCACTTCATCTGGGGTCTGCATTCCAGCAGATCTGCTGTGCATAATGACTGGAGGATCATTACCAGCCATGTGCTACCCAGGCAACTGAGAGTCCTAGAATTTACTTGACATAGTGATATATGAGGAATTTGTGCCTAATTTAATGATCTAGTCCCCTGAGATGGGAACAAATGAATTCAATTGTTACAGGGTGAGAAAATCTTGGGATCTTGGACGCTGACGCTAGGCCCCTGGAGTCCTTGAAGAAGAATTGCCTCAAGGCTGCCATCAGAGAGGAGCAGTCAGTGCATCACGAAGATCATCTGAAATGGAACGACACAGCTTTCTCTGGAGGAGAAAGCACTGGCTGCCTGAAATGGCCAGTCCTCAGTTCCCAATCCTTGCCTTGGATAGTGTGCTCAGATCCCAAGAGACCTTTTTTTACCCCCTAGTTAATAATCTACAGCCACAGGGTTTGTAAATTGAAGAGAATTTGCAAAACGGAAGTGATTGGGAAGTTTCAAAGTCTATCTAGGACCTTTATCTATTAAAATATTATTATTCTTGTTGTTGTTATTGATATTAATAATAAGTGCAGCCAAATAAAAAATCCTGCCATGGTTGTGGCTCAGGCAAAATGATTCTGACTTCCAGAACTAATGGTGAAGATGAGACTGCAGAAAGTGATTAAAGCAATTAGCACAAGAAGGCTGGGGCAGTGTGGTTCATAATTCAGTAGCTCTCAGTTGATTTTGTAGTGAGCACTCAGATGGTAACACTTAAAGCTTTGTAGTAGTATATGCATTAAGATACATGAAGGTCCCCTGATGACTGAAGGGTGCCAGAGCAGCCCCAGACATGCTCCTTGCATAGACCCTCAAAAATCCAGGGCTGCCAAGACCGAAATTTTCTGCCCCAGCTATAGGAGGCTATGAGCAGTCACTGGTATCCTGGGATAGGCTAAGAGTTACGGAAGAGAAGGGCTTAGTGGGCTTGGTGAGGCTTCAGGAATCTGTGAGTCAGGCCATGCATTTGTTTCTTCTTCATTCTCTCTTCCTTGAAACCCATCAAAAAAGATGGCTTCTAGATGGCCTCCCACTCGGCATCACACAGCTGTGTCTCTCAAAAAAGCAACCACCTTACTCATATGTCTGCACTCATAAATTACAACAACTCCTAGCTGGAATTGGGCTAGAGCACTTGAGGCATTTCTCTCAAGGATGTGATTAATACAGGGTAGTGGCTATTTCCATTTTTAGAGTAGGTGGACAGTATGAGGTGGTCTTCCATAGGAAATGAAATGAGAATTCTTGGCCACATCATACTGGGAGTTAAATCAAAGTAAGCATTTTGCAAAAACATGTCATTTTAAAAAAACAGCCATATGACTTCTTTAGTAGCTAAATACTATCTCAACTGAGTAAGATGCTAATTGGAAAAAAAAAAAATCTTGTAATGCTTTGAAAAATTTGACCTGGACCTGGCAGCACTATGAAATCTTTGTGGCCTGGCCTGGCAAAGAAGAGAGGAGGTGAGGAGGAATCAAGACAGCAGCACCATACGTAATTACTGATTACAATCATATGTCACATTTTGAGCTACTTGTGGGACACATGAAGCAGGAAAGTGCCATTTTATCTTTGTACCTACCCCTCTCTAACCACAAATGTACTTAATACGGACATATTCATTGCTCTTGGCTTTTGTCTTTGAAGATAGGTCAAATCAGCCTGTTGATCTTCTTTAGATTTCCTGAGCAGGGCCACCTCCTGGATCACCATGTTCCTTTTGCAAGCCTCAGTGTAGTGGAAATTCCCTTACTTTAGATGCAGAGTGGATCTTTTTCATCTGCTCCTGGTTTGGTGTCAGCAAAGTATTTTCAAGCAGTGAGTACAAAGCCCTTTTGAAGTGAGCTGTGGCAGAAGTTATTTCTGACCTACACTGAAGAGCTGCACCTGTATTTCATAAAGGAGTGCAGGAGGTACCCACCTGCAGGTGCTCATGAATAGCTCAGTGAGGAAACCAAAGCTTTTGTTGGGTAATGAAGTTTGTTTACAGATGCTGCAAGGCCCCGTGTTCCTCCAGCGAGGGATTTGTAAGAGCTGGAGGGAGATGTGTTAGCTGCAATAGCTCTAGCTGACCTATTCCTCGGGCCAAGAGCTGTCTCACAGCCAAAGGATGCAGTTGGCTTGCAAGGGCTGATGGGAAAAGCAGAGGAACAACAAACATCGGAGAAAAGCATGAGAAATGCTCTGCAGGGTCAGGCCAGCAGCTAACCCAGCCAGGCATTCTGTCTCCAGCCGTGGTGAAGGGAGCTGCTGGAAATCAGACTGATATCTTAACAGGTGTCCCAAGCTGCTGGACTGGCTCTCACATTTGGAGCTCCACAGAAACCCAGGGATCAGGATAGCATTCTGGTGTCTGAACCCTGAAGTTTCTTCACTATTTTGCTTACTCTTCTGCTCTGTAGCAGAAAACAGAACCCCATGTGAAAGCCGCTGGGTTTTGTGTAGCTTGTTTGGCCTGTGTTCCTCCAGTCTTTCATGGCCTTTTGCCACTGCCTGTAGCAATAGATATTGAAAGAAATTGCCTGTTTACATGAGATGCTTTTATCATGCTTACCCAGCAAATATTTAGACTTGGGCGTGCTGTTGACCTTCTCTCTGGAGAGTGAAAAAGCAGTTTTTGTGCTTCCTGCAAAGTCTATTGCTATTGGTGGGAAAGAAGGTCCCGGGGTGAAGTATCAGTACCCAAACACTGTTCTTTAAGCCTTGAAAACCACAGACCAGAGTTTATTTCCATTCAGATATAATAATTAATTGGTTTGTTGTTATTGCATAACACAATTAACCACATCCCAACAGAAAAACAGCAGAGCTCTCTTTCCTTATTCAGGTTACTTGCAACTCTGGGGATTATTAAAACAGTCAACTTTCCTTTGAAGAAAACATCATTCTTCGTTTGTTCTCAGTTAGGAAACACTCATGCAACAGGGGTTACCAAAGAATGCAGACGTTACACTGGGACAGCCATGCAGGGCAGCCATGCAGAGCATCCAGATATCAGATTTGTGACACCTTTTTGCTGCTCTTCTGGTATAGTTTCAGAGGTGCTTATCCCCTGTCCTCACTAGTTTGGACTGTCCTTTTCCCTCTGTCTGCCACTTCCACTCAAGACTATCCTTTCTATTGTGACAGCAGAGCTGCCTGTGCAAAAAACCTGCCCAAGAACCAAAACAGCTGAAAAATGACTGCTCTTTTGTTGCTCCTCTTGGCCAGTTAGTTCTTAGGCAGGTCTGTTTTCTGAGCTCTCTGCCATCTAAAAGCACACAATATTTTTTTTCCAGCACAGGAGAGTCAGGGAAGGCAAGGGTGGATGTTTAGGATGGTGTGAGATGCATTGCTACTAAAGCACAGACTTGGCAAGGCTGAGCAGCTGTTTAATGGTCTTCGTTCTTGTGGCTATACATTCCCAGCACTCAGGTGTGATCCTTTGGAGCCCCTTCTGTAGACTGCAGTACTATGCCAGCAACACGTTAAGATAATGTCTCTCTTCTCTGGCCACATGTTTGGGTTTTAAGAATTTTTCTCTAGGCATTGCATCTGATGGGCTTTCAGTTGCCCTGGTCAAGGGGCAAAAAAGTCATATCCCACATTAAGCAGCATAGTCTGACACACCAGCTTCTGATGAGGGGTATTTTATGTAATCAACGCAACTTTTCTCATGGTTTTTTGTCCATTCCTTTCTCATGCTTCAGGTCAATCTCAGTTCTGGCCCTCCAGGACATTAGAGAGAAAACTGTGATTGATCTTCAGAAAAGAGATAACAGCAGTGTAATTCCTTGACAGAGGACACTGCATGAGAAGGAAGTCCACGTGAGTTCCTGCAGAGACCAGGCTTTGAATGGGAATAAATAGACAAAACATTAACAGGCTCAGGACATTCCTGGTGCTGAGAGCATTTGAAGGCTAGGGTAGTAGTGAGGTAGGGTTATAGAGTAGGTTGGATATGATTTTACTCTTTTTCTTAATAGTCTTTACTTCAGAAGAAGTACTGAGTTAGATGGTTTGAAGCAGCACAGCTGTTGTCATATTTCTATGACTTCAACTATGAAAGCAATACAAGGATGGAGCTATTTCGTCAAAGTTTGCTGCCACTGTTGGCAAGCATGCTTTCTCCTTTTTTTTTTTTTGGTGTCATTTATTGATAGCTTAATTTATAAATGGCAAGTCTTGGAAGGAATAATCTTGTCTGAATTGTAGACTCATCAAAATTCAACACTGTCTACTTTTGTCTATCACCGCTTGTTTCTTTGTATCAACATTTGCTGTCATTGTCCATTATGTTGCCTCAACAAACTCCACAGTTGCTTTTTATCTGTAAATTTGACATTTTGCCATGATTTCAGCAATTCCAACTAGATGCTTATTGTTTCAAGATCTGGTATTTCTGTTGTTTATTGCATTAAATATATTTGTCTTTTTAAGATTTAATGGACCATCTGAAGGGACTCAGTGAAAATTACCTTAAAACATTTTGCAAGTGCGGGTTCTATTTTTGTAGTCACTATTCTATTGTCTTAGTCTTTGGAACATAAGTATTTATTTAGTCTTGATGCAGATGATATTTTTACTGCTTCCCATTGGACATTACATTTTGACTTAAACTTCTGTGTTCTTCATCCTTCTCATTAAAATACCCAGAATTTCAGTCACTAGAAGTTAACTGCTGTCCAGACATTGTTCAGCTCAAATGATCAAACCAGAAGACACCAGAAGAATCTTTTTAATAAGAAGACTAACTCAAAGACTTCAGTATTTTCCACCTATTTTTTAAAGATTATATAGTGTAGCAGTTGCTTTACAGATATGTTTTCTTCATTGGTTTGTCAGCCAGAGGGTTGCTGTTCTACTTATGACTACTTTTAAACTGTGTCTTTCCAGCCTTTAGCATATGAATTCATAGAAAAAGGGTGCTTTTGCTAGTGATGTGGAGAGAGATTAAATCAATTTTCTGGTTTTATTTTTATGATAGGCTGCCATTTCTGCTGACCTCTTAAAATTCAAACTGTAGCTATCCAAAGGTCAGATCTGACACCTGAGGTTATGCTGGGGCAGAGAACCAGCTCGATAGGAACTTTATGCTGATTTACCAGTATTGATAAGCTTTGTGATAACAGCAGGGAGAGAGTCTGTGGAAAGATTCTCCACACAAGCACTCTCATTCAGAAGATTTCTGGTTGTGTGAAAAAACTCGTATAAATTAATTTGTGTGAACATAGTATTGCTTCTGTGATATCCTGCGGAGCTAGAAAAGTCAGAGCCTATGGACGATGTCTTTGCATGAATTTAGGCATACTCACAGCTCCCAAAGGGAGAGGGATGGTCCAGTCTGGTTATTAGCAGAAGGTGAGGACCTCTAAGAAATTCAGAAAAAGTTCTACTTTCTGATTTGCCTACTCTTGATTAATCCTTACTGTTGAATTTAGAGGTAACTAATGGGAAATGCTTACTTCCACCCCCAGTCATGATGCAAGCTGGCCATCTGTCTTCTGAGATGTTAACAGAGTAGAAACAGCTCTGATGATACAAAGAATGTGAATGCATGCTGCACCCCCGCTCAGTTCTTCATTCTCATCCTGGCCTTGTGGTTAGAGCAGTCATTGGGAAACTGGTGACCTCTCTTGCCCTGAAGAAGAATATTCTCCCCCAACTTCTCCTAGGACACTTTCTGCTTCTTCTGAGGTACCTGGGTGAACTTGTACCTGGTAGTACAGTTTTGCTTGTTGAAAGCAAATGTGTGAGACCCACTTAAAAGGAGTCAGAGCCTGAGAATATAAATTTCTTATTAATGTCCGTCCCCTAAATGGCTAGAGCCAAATTCACTCTTGGCTGTTCTCTGTTTTCCTTATGACTTATAAGTTCCAAACAAGTAGCATCTCAGTTTCAGGATACAGGAAGGACTGTTCTTCCTCAGATACAGAAGTCCTTACAGACCTTAGAAGTTGGTTCTTCTGGTTTCTGGTTAAGTGCTCTGACTGAAAGCCTTGTCTGGGCATTGTGGATTGTTCTCAGTCTACGTAGTAAATCACTTTACTTTTATGAATCTTGTTACTTTCTGGGTGTGGGGTGTCTGACCTAAACAACTCCATGTCACCCACCTGTCCTGTCACATCCGCAGCAGCATGGGATTGTCTGCACTGAGGTTGCTGAGGCAGTATGGAGCACCCTTGGCTTGGCCTAGCCTATGATCAATGTGTTACCTAGGGTGCAACTCTGTAATGCCACCTGAGGATGTCAGACAATTTGTTTAAGATACTAGAGCCTCAAGGTCCTCACTGAGCTGCTCAGTGCTCTGGACACAGGGTGTGGCCCTCACTTGTGCAAACCTGAACAAAACATTCAGGGTTGCTGGCACTTGCTTGGGAGTCCAGTACAGAGTGCACACTTACTCTGTGGAATTGAGAGTATGTGAGGGCTTACCTGCTATGATTTTTCAGTCTTCACAGGATGAATATTCACTGAACTCATATGCATTTTTTATATTTCTTTCATAATTTCTATTACTTACTTCTACTTCTATATTAGGGATGTTTGTGTACTCTGACAGATACCAACATGTCCACATTGGGTAATAAAAAAAAGTATACTTGAATTTTCCTTCTTTTAGACTTACTTGTTTCAGCTGCTCTTTTGTAAAGATAACAGAGGTGAAATATGGTTTATCTTTTACCCTGAGGTATAATTTCCACAGCAGTGGAGGGACCCAGAAGTGCCCAAATCTGCTGCTTTTGCATGCATGTTTTTTTCCCCAAATTCTCCGCTTTAATGCACAGAGAGCCTGCAGTTGAGCCAGTGGCCCTGTCAAGCTGTGTAATGTGCCTACAGTCTAGACCTTGCCTTTGTGGAACAATACTTCCTTCATATCTCACTGGCAATTTGAGCACAAGGCAGGTTTCATTTCCTTCCGCGCTTGCATGGCGCTGAGTGACCAGTTAGAAAAACGCAGAAGGTGGAGAAATGACCAGTGAGGCAATGGCTGTGCTGGAAGACCGTGGCTCTAGAGCACGTGCCACTGAGCAGGATGCACAACGGCCCTAACCTCCAGCCTAGGTGAGTGAGCTAAGTGAGGCTTCAACAGAGCTGTGTGGTGCTGTGGGATTTAAGAGGCTTCTAAGAAACACCAAGGAAGAGACTGACAGAAAGTCTGTTTCCCAAAAAGGCTTTGACAAAGCACTAAAACTGGGATTTGGCATAAAATATTAGGTTTCCTTGCTTAGAAATGCAAAATCTTGCCACTTTTCATTTATTCTCAGTGCTCAAAATCCATCAGTTTAATTGTCTCCTCTCCAAAGAAGCATTTTTCCATATATCTGCGTTACTCTGATTACTCTTATATTTCTGAGCCACAAAGAATGGAAATTTGTTATTGTGAGCTTTTTTTTTCCCCATAAGATTTTTCTGCTCCAAAGTAAGAACAATGGGGAGGAAAGGGGCAAACCTTTTCCAAAAGCACAACTTGAGTCCTTAAAGGAACAGATCTCCAGACTCTGCAGGAATTCCTGGTTTCAGGGAAAAAAAATTTCTCTTTTGGCTCTTAGCAGAGTTATTAATCACAGTGCTTGTGAGATGAAATGAAATAACTGACAAAACCAAAAAAGGAATTTAAATTCAAATGAGAGTTACCTACACTTTTGCATTTCTTCTGTTTCCCTATTAATGTAAGAAGTATCATACTGGCTTGTACAACTTCCCCCACCCGCCATCCTCAAGTCTTTATCCTATTGTTAACCAAAAGCACAAGCCATCAATAATGGGTGAAGGAGAGGATGATAAATTCTGCCAGTGTGAACCATGGGGGATGGACATCCTCCGTTTAAAGCAACTTTTCCAACAGCATCTTAAATGGTGATTCGTGTTTCTCTCCTTCTTGAGTCATGCCTCTTGAAACCAATTGCGCATTTACTTTAGTAACAACTTCACATGACAATTAGTTTTGGGTTCTACTTATCTGAAAGAGTAGTGTTTTCTGCTTTAACCGTATTATCTGATCATTTCCCTGTTTCTTTTCGCATGAGAGGTACTGAAAAATAGTTTCCAGCGTAATTTTTCCTAGTGCTGAAAGTCCTCTCCTTTCTCAGCCACAGAGTGGCAGACAATTTGGTTTATTCTTGTAGAAAAAACCCTCTTTACCTCTGATATCCTTGCTGCTCTTTTTAATAACTTCTTTTTGTGCTACAATATCTTTTTTTGCCAGTGGAGACAAGAATCACACCCAGTGCTCAAGATAAGGATATGTTGCATCAGTATAATAACATTTCCTGTTTTGTTCTCTCTTCTTTTGCTAGTAACTCTTCACAATCTCTTTGCCCTCTTGGTAGTTTCTGAACATCAGGCTTTTTTTCAGAAAAAATCCAAAAACTGTGTCCAGATGTCCTTTCCATGTAATGAAAGATGATCACTTTGTATGTGTTTGTAGGGTTATTTCTCTGAGAATAGGGTTTTGTGTAGTTCAACAGCTAAAAGAAACCAAATAAAGCTAGAGGACGCTTGATCTCGTGGCATGTCCCATGAAAATTGATCTGCTGTCCCAAAGCAATCATTCTGCTACAGAACTGACTGGCCTTTCAGTTAGTTTCACAGGACATAGGAAACTTCCAACGTTTGGTCCTCATCCTGGAGCCTCAGTCCTGGACTGGTGTGTCTGGAAGATGCAGGTAGAGAGTACGGCTATCAGGTTCTGGCATGTGAGGCTGAGATGTGGTGATAGAGGACAGAGAGATGCACCGGCTCACGTCACACAGTGCAGAGCACCCTCTTCATGGCTGATGTGGGAGGTCTCGGGCAAGCTTGTTTCTGCAGGCTGACAGCTGCAGAGGATAAGCACAGGAAGTTTGGCCTGTGGTCGTGTACTCTGAGAGCAATCAGGCAGGAGTGTTGAAACCTTCAGCTCTTTCAAAGCACTGAGGCCCTCAGAAGCTGCTAGCAGCCTGCAAGCTCTGCTGCTGGCTATGGAGATGAGGCGGAACAGAACTGCTTCCAACTGACATTTTTGGATTCAAAACAGACAAGAACTGACCTCCATACCTGGCTGAATGCACACTGAGGACTTGTGTTTTTAGTGTAGGTGTTGGTTAGCTGTGGGTTAACCTCCTCATAGAGGAGGTGGGAGCTTGGTCTCCATTGCCTCAGAGAGCTGCCTCACAGAAGACATAGACCCAAAATATGAAGAATAAATTACTTTAAATGATGTTTGTCTTATGTTAAGTGACTCCATCATTCAGTATTGATTTCCTGTATAAATGTGGATTGGCTGTATTATAATGTCTACATGCTACGGGCAAAGAAAATGGGGTAGAGTTTCTACTGTGTCTTTCCTGAAATGTCTGCTTCTTATTGGCACCTGCAGGACAAATTTTTGTATGCAAAGACACACAGATCTGTGAAGTAGTCCTGGTGAAGACCTGCCTGTGTTCGCAACAGGCCATAGTTACATATAAGCTTTTTTCCATGTAGAATCCTACAGAAATTAGGATTTGGCCTGGGGGACAATGGAAAAGTGAGCAATTCATGCACCAAGACCAAGTTATGCAGAGGTAGTAGGCATGGTGACTATGGATAAGAATAAATATCTCATTTTATATTGATGGGAAAAGAAGACTGGCTCCTGGAACAGCTCACCTCCCAAGAAGACTTGCAGGAAATCATGTGGAAAACTGTTAGAAGGCTTTTGATAAAGAAAGGATTCTTGGTTGGTGAGGGAAGGCAAAACAGATTATGTTGAGTTTCTATTTTCATGGTGGAAAAATAAGCCTGAAATCTGAGGTAATAGGTGCTAAAAGGCACTCTGCGTGCCGCTTGGTATCTCTGCAGTTTACAGGGGTAGGCAACAGTCCATATTCTCAACTTGAAGTTGGCCAAACTGGGAACATACAGTACAATAAACAGCCCGTTTTCTGACATAGTCTATCCTAATTTCCATGTGATAGCTGCCAACAGCCAGGCCCACAGAAAGTTTTCAAGTTCATAGCCTTCTCTGTTTTGACAGGTGCTCCAAGGTCTAAGAATTAAGTGCTCTAAGGATTTCTGAACTCTGGCAAAAGAGTCATTTGAGTTTGGATGCTTGGCTGCTTCAACTATAAAAAAACTAACAAATACACTGTTTTTTTTATTATAGAAAAAATAACTTGGGTGATATTTCATTTTTATGAGAAGCCTTGTTTTTCTTTCCAAAATACTTTGAACTTTCAGGGAATGCAAGCTCCAAGTTGCAGCCAGATCTGATAGTAAAGACAATTAGATAATTATAAAGAAAAAAAAGTTCTTCTAAAATCCCAGTCCATAACCTAGGGAAAAAAAAGCTATTTTCCTAAATAGTGGTATCATAAAAAAAAAAAATTATGGTTATCGCTCTGTTTTTGTGTGCTGTCAGTATGTCATGACCCTCTTTTATCAGTAAGGTATTAACTTCCAGTAATTCATATACATGAAGGAACAAACAAGACTAATTAGTAAGAAGTCATTATAAACAGTATAATTTGTCAAAAAATTATCTTCAGTGACTTTCCAGAGAATTCAAATTCATTTCAGTTGCGTAAATTAATAAGAATTGTGTCTTATGCATCCGAGTTATGATTTCCAGAATGCCATGTATCTCTAGACAGGTCTTCCTAAGAAATTGTGTAGAAAAAACCTCTTTGTTCTCAGGGAAGAGGTCAGATAGGAAAAACAATAACGTGCTAAATAGTTGTTTCCACAGTAATGAAAAATTGCATGAGTGCTGCATGGAAGGAAGTTAGCTTCCCATGCACTCTGAAGAGAATGTTGGCCATAAGGACCTGGGACGTCTCAAAGTAGTCTATGATGCTGCACCAAGAAATGGCCTCTTTAACTTAAAATTTGGAAGATTTCACTTATGGACATTGTGTTTCTGCCCTGAAGTTATTTGGACACAAGAGTGACGGTTACTTCAGTGTTTCTTTTGTGTATAAACTTCGGGTAGGTTTCTTGCCCAAAGGTAATTGCTTGTTCAGACTCATCCTCACCTCTGTAGTGTAAGGTATTCTGGCATCTAAGGGTAGGATCACCCATGGGAATGGAAGATTCTGGAGACTCAGCAAAGTGTTTTAATTTCCATAAGAGCAACAGATGTGCTCCACAGATCCTCTCTCTGGTGGGCTTTGTGGTCTCCCCATGGGGATCCCGCTGGTGGCCTGGTGACATTCAGACATTCAGAACAGCTGCTGTTATTTTCATTCTGGCTGGCTGTATCCAGACCCTGTGGGATGGCAGTGCAGCTGCTTTCCTTTTGGGGCAAGGCATAGAGCAGAGAAATTTAGAATTTCTTTAGAAAGGGAAACTGCTTTTAAGATACAAAGGCTTCGTTAGTGATGCTATGGTTTTTGTTTGAATATTGTCCTTGGCCTGACAAGCATAACTATCATTGTTAGATCTTTTATAAACTGCTGGTAATCAAATAACATACCAAGTAATGTATCAATGTGCAACCCAAAGGGAATACTTGCCATCCACATAAAAAAGCAGAGATATGATTCTGCTTACTTTAACCAATTGCTTCCTTCAAGATAGTCACCTCTATTTTACATCCTCTGAACTTTAATACACTACCTAGCTACTACAGTGGATTTGAAAACCTTATAAGATATTTAATATTTCTGGCTTGTTGAGATGAAGGAGAGAGATGAGTATGGTAAAAATACTGATGGCTTTGTAAAACTTAAATTCTTTATACTCCTTTGCTGTCCATGTGCATGTCCTCACTTACTGCTGTGTGGGAGCCTCCCATGCCAGTTGACCTTGCCTGGCCACCAGGGCCCTACCAAGCTGCTCTGTTACCCCTCTCAATAGGACAGGGGGAGAAAATACAACAAAAAGTTCATGGGTTGAGAAAAGGACAGGTAGATGACTTACTAATTACCATCAAAGGCAAATCAGACTCAGCTTGGGGAAATTATTTTAATTTATTGCCATTTATTAACACAGTAGGATAGGAGAAAAAATCCCAAACTAATCCCATCATTGTCTAACCCCTCCTTTCTTCCCTGGCTCAATTTCATTCCCAAGTGTCTTAGCTCCTCCTCCCATGTGACACAGGGGATGGAGAACAGGAGTTGTGGTCAGTTCCTAACATTTTGTTTCTGTTTCTTCTTCCTTCTCACAGTATTCCCCTACTGCAAAGGGGGTGTCCCTCTCTCAGGAGACACTTCCTCACAAACTTTTCCAATGTGGGCCTTCTCATGGGCTAGAGTTCTTCACAAACTGTCTAGTGTGGGTCTTTTCATGGGCTGCAGCCCTCAGGAAAAAACTGTTCCAGTGTGTGTCATCTTCCAGAAAACCTGCTCCTACATGGGTTCCCTGTGGCCTCAGTTCCTGCCAGGAACCTGCTCCAGCGTGGACTCTCCATGGGCTACAGCTTCCTTCAGGTCACATCCACCTGCTCCAGTGTGGCATCCTCCATGGGCTGCAGGAAGACACTATGATTTTCTCCATGGCCTGAAAGGGAATTCTTGCTCCAGCACCTGGAGCACCTCCTCCTCCTCCTCCCTGCTCACTGCAGGGTTGTCTCAGCCCTCTCTCGCAGTTGCTGTCGAGCACTTTTTACCTTTTCTTAAATATGTTCCCACAGAGTACATAGCAATGTTGCAGATGAGCTCAGCTGTGGCCAGCGCGGGTCTCTTTTGGAGCTGGCTGGAACTGGCTCTGTTCAACATGTGGGCAGCTCCTGGTGTCTTCTCACAGAAGTCACCTCTGTACCCTCCCAGGTTTTGCCAAACCAAATTCCCTCTGGTTAGGAATGTATCCACCAACAGTGTCTTCTTGGGATAACTGTCTCAAACTTCTCAATGAAAGGAACCATCAGAACCATTTGGGGACCAACCCCTTCATCAGCCACAATGTGGGTGGTACTGGGCCTGCAGGATCAATGATAAAGCCCAAGGGAAACTTCTACCTTGGGAGAAGTCCATCTCTATTAGAATATTATAAACCTTGAAAAAACTTTCTAATTTCTGTTTTACACAAAGCATGAGATGCCTTTGCTAGCCACAAGAAAGGCATCATGACACAGAGGAACAGGAAGAACACTGCAACCTCAGCAGGGTGGATCCCCCCTCAGCCAAAAAACATTAGACCTGACACAGGTGCGGCCACACCCAACAACAGCTTCCCCTGCTATCCCAGCACTTGCCAATTCCATCAGAGTTCCCTGGCTTGGCCTCAGTAAACGTAGATAGTGAAATCTTTCCTGGCAGGGTCACTTGTGTCTGAATGTTTCCCTACTGTGTCCACTGACAGTCTGCAAGCCGGGTGCAAAAATTGTACCCAGCAAATGTTTCCTGGCTAATAGAGTTAGGTATTAGGCAAGCAGGGCCAACATGCTGCTAGGCTAAGCACTGCTTCTTGGAGCAAAGTGAACTCTGACTGTGCTGAATTTCTGTTTCCCTATCTCTTCTTTTTATATCAGGTCTTTAACTTTTTCAATCTCATCATTTTTCCTCTTGCATACTTGAACTCCTGACTCTTAAAATGTCAGTAACTTCATTCAGTCTGAGTTTTCACTTTTTGTATCTTGTGTGGCTTTAGCTTGCATATTTTTCACAGCCTAGGAGTAATTTTGCCAACACAATTGAGTTAAGTTCATACACTCATGCTGTGCCAAAAGAGTCATTGAATCGCCGATGGTTTAATTTTTGGATCATTGACTCCTAGGGCTGGTAAGGACCTGTGGGCCCAGCTGCATTTATCTTGATACCAATACTAAGTTGTTCTTTAACACTGTGTGGCAGCTTCACTAGGTTTCCAGCAAATTTCCAGTGCTTCACTACCTTACCTTTAAAAAGATTTTTCTGCTGTCTTGCTTAACTATGCCCTGCTTCAGTTCAAACCCATTACTTCTTGATCTCTTTGCTTCGAGAACAGATGATTCCCTTGCCTGCTGTAGTGCTATGCATACAGACTGCCAAGGGAGCAATTAACTCCTCAAAGAAATCTCTTGAGATATTTCTGTAAGCTCATTTTTTCATATACTTATAAGCAAGATTTTGTTTTAGAAGATGGGCCCAAAGTTACAAGGCATTCAGCATTGATTTTAGTTTCTTATGAAAGCTGCAGAATGGCTTTTGCTCAGCTGGCAGCTATCCTCTTTAGCCAGGAGCTCAGTTTCCCATCTGCACCATGATCTGGGAACAACCTGGGCATGGGGAACAGACTACAGGATTAAGGGCTCTTCTGAGGTATGGAGCAACATTATAAGCCCCTCTGATCTAAGTTTCAGTGGACTTTATGATAGAATAACCTTTTATGTGTCTGGGCAATTGAAGTTAGCTTTACCTGAATATATTTAACCTTTCCCTAGATGAAACTGACGTGTTGTGGCTGGAGGATATTGACCCCACCACTGAATGCAGATGGTTACTCCAGAATTTTCACCTAAGTCTCTCACATCAGGAAATGAGGAAGACCTTGATTCTGATGAAATCTCACAAACTTGAGCAGGGAGAAATTTGTGAGCTTTTGAAGGTAGGAGTCTGAACTGTTTGACCAAAACATTGTGAGATTTCATTGTTGCAGGTTGGGTGGCTTCTTTTGTTTTTTGTTTTGTTTTGTTTTGTTTTGTCACATGAGAAGTGCAACCCCCAGATCACTTCAAAGGAAGTGCTATACCAAGAACTGGGGAGACCGTGGGTGTGACATAGGTAAGATTTTTGCATGCTGGCATATAACTGCTACATCATTGTGTGTTGATGTGGAGTTGTTGCATGCTGACAATAGCGTCCCAGGAACACTGGAAGGGACAAATGGTATTCACAACTATGCCAGGGAAGGGAAACAAAAATTTGAATGACCATAGGATAAAATCTTCTTTCCCTCAGAGACTTAATTTAGCTGTTTGTGCAGATAACTGTTTTTTCAGCACCTTCTTTCATCAGCTTCGCTTCAGTGAAGCAGTTTCCTTCATTAAAAACTGATCCTGATTCTCCAGAGACTTTTCAAACTGTTCTCAGGGAGCTGCTGCTTGACTAGACCACGCAAAGCTGTTACTTGTTTCCAAGCAAAATCTGTTTCAAAGTGCCTACTGCCATCTGAGTATCCCCTCTCTGTCCTCCCCAGCCAGCAGATTTATTGCACTATAATTGTGCTAAAAAGGAGTAATTTACAATTAAAGGAAAACCTATGCTAGTGGTAAAAGATATCTGATTAATTTGAACTATGAGATGCTATCTCTTATAGGTACTTGAAGTAAAGTGCTACAGTAATTTGCATGTTCTGCTCCATTAAGTGGGAGGTGTCCCAGAATGAAGCTGTGTATCTTGCTGCTACAGATATGAAATTCCCAAGCTGGATAAAAAGAGCTCACAGTATTATCTGGTACAAGCTAAGTGAAGAAATCACTGCAAAAGACCCATCCACACAGAACAAGCCACTTCTCTGCTTTCTGAATTTTCCAGATGGTAGGTCAAATTTTTATGTTACCATTTAACTAGAAATAATTGAAGTGTTTGATAAGAAAGTTTATTTCAGTTCACTTATGTGCTTCTTTTTCTCGAGAAATAGTATTAGATTAAAATAGTGGGTATGATTCTATGATAGACAAATAATGTTGGGACTAACATAAAAATTTACCTTGTAGTGAAGTGTATTTAGAAATGGATTTTGCCATCAGTTTCCTAGCATATACTTTTACTAATTAGTCAAAGACACAAAATCCTTACTGTGCCATTGATTGTTTCAGAGTTTAGCATATGTATTTATTTTTTGTTTAAAGATATTTTTTAAGAATAATGTATATATCAATTTTAGAATTTCCATGCTTTAATACTGAGATTCCTAGATTTTACACCTACATCTGTAACTAGTCTAATTGTTAACTCTTGTGAATGCTAGTTCTGGAATAAGTTCAGTTTTAATGTTGCAATTTTAATAGGATGTTTTCAGTCACCATGGATCTTCTGGTTTCATAGAAGAATGAAAATCACTTCCACAAGGTCTATGGGTTGTATGTATAAGTAAAAAAATCCCACACAACTGCTCTTTCATGGTATGTTTACATTGTAAAGTTTGTTAAATTTTCTGGGTAGAAATTGCAATACTATTTCCAAGTTTTGTTAGTATGCAAGGTAATGTTTGTCACTTATATAAACAGTATTATAAACATTTTTTTTTTGGCCAGTACAATTTTGGAAAGAAAATCAGAAATATGTTACTAACACAGTTGCCTTCAGAGAAGCAATGAGTTAAGCCCCACAGACTGCTGGTTCTGCAATAAACACAGCGGGTTCCCCCTTCTCTCACCTTCCTTTGGTAGTGGATCATTAGGAAATACGTTTTGACATACCCAGATAGTTCTCCCAAATTTTGGATGTAGTGCTTTTTCAGCACCACACTGAAGTTTTTGTTTACAGAGCTTAGGCTTACACTCATACCACACATTCTAAGCTATAGGAAGAAGCTGTAAGGCGCCATAGAACCAGTCCTTCTCTTGCTCTTTTCTGTCTAAATCTGCAGCCTCTGTTTCAGTTCGTGTTGAGGTAATTTGGGGTTTGCTGCTGACCTTGGAAAATGCAAACAGAATCATATTGCTTTTTTAATTGCATGAGCTCTTTGAATTTTCAGGGATTATTGCTCATTAATTAGAGCCCTGTATATTGTACATATGCACACACACAACCCCCAAACCCTACTTGAACCACTGCTAGTACACAGCAACTTAAAAATGGAGAGAAAATCAGCAAAGCAATCATCAGATTCTGTGGGGAGCATCTCAGCTCAAATATTTTGCATTCTTTTGGTGCAGGCTGGTAGCCCAGTATGTGTAAGGTCTCTCAAAGACATTTTTTCAGTAAACAGAAGGGTAACGGCAACAACTGGAAAGTATAGAGATAGGAAATTATGAATTTTTTACTCCTGAATCATTCTGGCACTTGTTAGAAAAGTTGGTGAGAGCAAGTGATTGGCTGTCTCCCTTCCTGGACAAAGCTGTATCTCAAAAATGGTGAAAGCACATCTTCTTGCAACTTTCTGGTAATCCAGCCTTCCATTTCTAGGTCTGCAATAGCACTGGCAATAAGGCACTTGCCAGTGTCTCCAGCAGTGGTATTACTTGTGGCTAAATTCCTAATAAACCCTTACACATAAAATACCAAATGAGAAAAAAACCTTCATTTCAGAAAGACTCCAAACTTAATCTATGAAATGATTTTTCTTTAAAAATGAACCAGATCAGTTTTTGTCATCTTGCTGAGGTATCACTCAGTTAAACAAGATAGCTCTGAAAAAGAGAAGGGCAGTTAATATAACTGCTGGCATACCTTGTTGGGGGCAAATAAGTTGCTGGAACAAAACCAAACACTCGGTGGGAAAAGGTTCCTAGTAGAGAAGGAATATTCTGGGTATTTTTGCTCCCTGCTAGTGTTACAAATAACTTTTAGGAACAAGCCTCATGCTCTAAATGATGAACAAAGATGAATGCTTTGGGTGCTGATGCTGTGAATTTCACTGTGTGCCGTTTTGTGACGTATCTTTCTCTCCTAAGGGGCTGTCCAGTCCCAGGTCACTCATTAACCCTGTTCTGGGCCACCTTCTTCATTCCTTCCAAATGGGCAAAACTCCTGATATTTGTGTTGAAAATTACCCTCTAAAAATCTGTTCACCTGGCCTAAGGTTTCCTTAAAATTAAAGAAGTCAATGGATTTGTCCTTGTATGTGGCACTTTTCTCCAGCAATAATGAAAGCAAGTAGCTCCTCACACAAAATGTTTCTTGGAGTTCCTGACTGGTCACTCACTTCCTGTAAAAGGCATAGCATCAGCTTTCCTGTGATGTTAACGATGACATGCTACTTTTTTTGGTCTAAACCTCATCTTTCCTGTGATTTGTGAATATCCCTGCACAACACCTACAATGAAATTCTCACACTTCTCTCTTTGAATGCTAAGTTTTGTTATTGTTTTTCAGAGTTTAAGAACAACCCTCTGGATATTATTAAACCTTCTAAAAGAAGAAACTTTCCATATCAATACAAAGCAAATCATATTTTTGAAAGCTCAAAAGTGATTTTGCTCTGAATTTCAGATTTGGCAAAAACATAGGACTTGATAAGTCTTGTCAATGTTTATTTAGTCTGGAAGTTTTTGGCAGTGAAATAAAAATTCCTTGCAGTAAGTGTGACGACAGTACTTACATTTCTTGCCTGTTTTTCACTACTCCTCTTGTGCTCACTATCTGCAAGAGAAATCAGAACTCCTTTCTAACTTGATTCCTCTTGAAAGCAACTTGTCTACCCGTCTGTAGTACCCTGTGCCTGCTGCTTACTCATACACAACAGTAGAACCCTCTGCTCTGTGATCAGCAGTGAAGAACTGCATTCAAGGCTTTTTAGTGGTAAGTAGAATGCTTACAGCTACGTAGTATAGCTGGATTGCACGCCTGCTGTCTCCGGAGACATTCTTGCATTAGGTCAACTTAATGCCCATGATCAAATGGTCAGTTTTTTCAAGAAAAGGGGGTTTGCTGGAGAGTTCTTGAGCCACATCATGAGGTGTGAATTACAGCTGGTGCCTATCAGTTAGACACAAATGAAAAAGAGTGAAATACAGGATGTGCCCTACTGCTGTTAGCTAAGTGCAATATATGATCCTTTACCTACCTTTCCAGTCCATTTCTTCAGTTCCCCTTCAGCTTAGCACTGTTTATGACACTCACCTGGTTTTGATCCTACTGCTAAACACTTACCTAGAGAAGCTGTCACTGAAGATAACTCCCCTTTCATAAAAAGACAAAAAAGTATGCACCTAAGCAATTGATTGAATGTAACCTTAATTCAAAGCCAGGGTATATATTTTCAAACCCAGGATCTGTTCTTTTCTAAGTTGAGGCATAGTTTTTCTGCACTTGACTGTGGAGAGAATGCCAATGTACATTTATCCTCCTTAAAAAAAAGCAAGCAAAAGAGACTTCTGCCTGAGGAGCACCATGGCAGAGTAATTCCCTGACTCCCACTAAACTAAGTCATAACTGTGGTTTCAACAATGATAAAACAAATAACATCACCTCAAAGCTGCAAACCTGCTGCTACGTACACACACACACACACACTGTACAAAGCAGCTCACATGATGCAGTTTATCACTGCATGATATCATTTTCTGTTCAATTTTCTGATGTACGTTGATACAGCATTACTGATACAGTCAGAGTATATTCTAAGATATCAATATTTTTCTTCTTAGTTTAGAAATATGATGGTGCATATAGATTTGATCCTCCTATCTACCTTCCTCTCCGTTTCCATGACATCTGAAATATGTAAGTCATGTTTTAAAAATACTTTCTGATAAGGTTTCTTCTGTAGAAATGTGTAGGCTGTTTCCAAATTGGTGGTTTTATTTTTAAGCCTAAAATTAGTGGGTTCACCTCAAGCCGGAAATCACAACTTAAAAACTAGCTTTTAATGTGTTTTCTCTGTATATTAAAACGCACTAAGTGTCCATTTCTATGACAGCAAGTGTAGGTTCTACTTCCGCCACTTGGCACCTCTGCAAGCAGAAGGAAAAGGGTCTGCTGGAAAGAATTTGAGAGTAACTGATGCTCAGGTCCCAGCTGGGCACAAACTCCAGGAGCATGCTTCAGTTGCACAGAACAGTGTATATGCATATGCATCCTGCAGAATCAGGGGCGTAAATGGGTGCTGTGCTCCATAGAAATGCTTTTTAATGTCCTCAGTTTGGGGGTGTGAATTGAAAAATGCAATGTAACAGTAATGTTTCCCTGCACACAGGGGATCTCCAGAACAGTAAAGTATTTCTGATGGGCCAGCTCTACTGACTCAGCTCTATAATGCTGACCAGTATTGCACAGCACTCACGTACTTCCATTCTCTAGCTGAGATACTTATTTGTCTGAAAAATTCTGTAAGATATGATCTCTAAATATTTCTCCATATTGTCAGTTTTACAATATGAGTGCTAAGATTCAAGCAAATTAGATTTTTAAAGATGCCAAATTCTGCTGAAGAATTTGCCAAGATGATTTTCATGGATGTCATTGAGTTTAGATGAGGCCTTTCTTTTTCTATGTCTTCCCTCTCCACACTATTTTTCCTCAAAGAAATCTGTATTTCCAATGTGTTCCACCTTTGGTGGGACAATGCTGCCTTTTCTGATGGCCCTGATATGTCCCACTGTCTTTGCAAGGCTTGTGGGTGGGAAAACTGTTAAAATGATGGGGTTGGGGTTACTCATACCTCACGTGGCTAATTTAGGAGCCCCAAATTAGTAAGTGAGATGACAATATCAGTGAAGATGGACCACTTCTTTAGAAAGAACCAGAGCAGAAGTGTTCATCATGTAGAGGCTCTCACCTCCTGATTTGTGCACCTACATGTCTAAAGCCACCACTGCAAAGTGTCATTTTTGAAAGACACTGTATATTTTGGTTAGCTGTTTGGTTATCTACTCTCATTTTTATGCTCCCTTATCTACTGCAGTTCCTCTGCCAATCTCCATCTTTGTCCTGTCACCGTCCTTGCTCATACTCTCATCTTTCTCTTCTCAGAATGCAATTTAACTTTCAGGTTAGTGTTTGTTTTCAGTAGCCAGTACACTATTCAGATCCCTGAGCACTTAAATATTAGTCAAAATCGCTTGATTCTAGTTCCTCTGGATCAATTTCAGTATTCAAAAGTAGAAATATACTCAGTTAAAAAATAATTAAAAAATTTAGTGTCATACTCCCAAATTTTCTTAAGTGTGAGATTATGTGGGTTATTTTTCTAAGCTTCTTATTTGTCTCAATTATTTCTGGTATCTTTTCACCTTCCTACCTTTTCATCAGAGTCTTCCTTTCAGGCTATCACATTGCTTTCATTTTTCCCCACCCCATTTTCATGAACTTCAGAGAGAAGCTGTTCTTGGGGGTTTTTATATTTAATTTAATTTAATTTAATTTAATTTAATTTAATTTAATTTAATTTAATTTTATTTTATTTTATTTTATTTTATTTTATTTTATTTTATTTTATTTTATTTTTCCTAAGGATCTAATCTACAGCCTTCCTTCTTCTGTGATTTTTTTCTTCTAGGAAAAAAAAATCAATTTCATTTCTCTGTATTAAAAAGGCAGAGAAAAAACACTTATCTATTGTATAAATAAATATTCATTATACTGAAGTAAGGAAAGATAACTACATTAAAGCCAGTATTTTTCTTTGTGTTTTAATTTGTGTTTTGAATAAAACTAGTATTTTAGGCAAAGATTTACATAATAAGCACATTGTAAGAAAGCACTATTTTTTCAGTTCAATCCTTTTGCTTTTTATTGGGTGTCTGCTTAGAACCTAGGGATTTTTTGTTTCTTTATTTGTTTATTTGTTTGCTTGTGCCCCTCACATTAGTTACTAGTTTTGGAAACAAATGGCTCCATGACTCAAGGTAAAAAAATTTTTTATTGGAAAACAATCTAGTGAAAATAAGCTTGCTATGTATCATCTCTGAAAGCTGAAGGAGGGTAGAGGGATATGACTGGCCTACGGATCCAGGAATGCCAACTTCTCTGTCTCAGTGGACAAAGGTTTAATTTATCTGAGATTTTAACCTTTTGTTCATTTGCAGTTGATCCTATGGAAGGTGAGGCTTTAGTTTTAAAATGTCCCAAATGCAGTTCTTCTGTGAAAGTCACCTGGTATCGCACGGATACTAACAAAATAATTCCTGTGGAAGAGGAGGGATCACGAGTATTTTCCACAGAACGATTTCTTTGGTTTCTGCCAACTTCTAGAGAGGATTCCGGAAACTACACTTGTGTAACACATTTGTAAGTGCCACATGGAAAGTGGAAGGTGTAAGACTGGCAAGAATATATATTTTAATAATATATTCTAATTTTTATTTGTGGAAATAATGCCTTTTTTTCCATAAGTTTTCACCCTGCAACTGCTCTTTTTATGTCAGATCATTAAAATCAAGCTGTGACTGAAATACAGTAATCACCCACGTGTTTATAGAATGACTCACATTTGTTCTGAATATTAATATATTCCATATAAAAATGCAATCACTGACATACCTTATTCCATTTTTAAAGTTCAAGTAATCGCACAAAGTCATACTACATGAGTGTGCAAGTGCATTCATACAAGCCAGGAGAATGTTTCCCAAGTCGGATTCGTTACCCAAATGACACTGGAAGAGGAAAAATTGTTTGTCCTACCATCGATAATTATAAGGATGCTACTATTGTCCAGTGGTATAAGGTAAATAAAACCCTGATAGTGCCAGTGTAGGCCAGAATACTGTGAAAAGCTCTTTGCAACCACATAAATTTTTCTTTTCCAGGACTGCAAACCTCTTCAGGGACAGAGATACTTCAAGAAAGAAAAATATGTTTATATTGAGAATCCAAGAAGAGAGGATGATGGTTATTATACTTGTCAATTTATTTATACCCATAAAGGAAATGTGTTTAATGTATCAGCAACAAGAATTTTCATAAGTGAGGGTAAGACAGTAATTCTGTAGCTTGCTATGATAAAAAGACTAATGCCAACTTAGAGCAAAGGAAACTGCTTTTGTACATTAAGAGTTTTGATTGGTTTGTGTTATCATCTTAATTAAGATTCAGATCAGCTTTATTAAAGAAATTTTGTGGATAGACATCCAAATAGAGCAAGATGGGGTAAAGTCAGACTTGGTCACATTCAGTTTTTTGTTTAAAAGGTTCTGATGACTCTGATTAGGTACTGCTATTGGTAGAGTTCTCCTGGAGCACATTTCTGAGATGAAGGATCTCCTCAGTGGGGTGCCACACTGCTCTGCTTTCTACTTTTGAGGGCAGCAGAATTTGTAGCTAGTGAGGATTGTCTGGTGATCACTAGATCAGTCATGAGCTGATGGCCTACAGCTTAGTGTCTTTTGGTCCATCTCAACTATCTAACATTTATTTGATATTAGGGCTGACAAAACTTTTAGATTTGTCTTGAATAAGATAAAAGGAACAAGATCTATACAGAAATAGAAAATGGATGGGTCTCAGTAATTACTGTGTCTTTGTGATTTTGAACATGGCCAATCTGACTGAGATGTGTGGACTTTGGGTTGCCTCTAGGATGCAGTCTTCTCTGGGAGGCTTTGTATTTGGATGGTAGGCAGGAAAGGGCACACAGCAATTTGCAGTTTCAGATTGCATCAGCTTGCAAAACTTCAAACTGTGTCATCAGTTCTGCAATTAGATCAGTAGAAAAATAGAAAAACCTTTTCTTGGGAGGTGGTAGAGGGCTTGAGTTCAGCTCATGTGGTTGCTTTGTTGTTTAGTTCGTTAGTTAGTTTGTTTGGGTTTTTTTTTTAAAGTAATGTTCATTTGCAGACTGAACATCAGGCCTTTTTGCTCTGGGGAGGCACACAGCTTGTGGGTAGGATGCAGACTTGGAACAGGAGAGCCTTGGATGCAGTTTTTGCTGCTGTGCTCAGATCTCAGTAGCAGAGTTTGTTCTGATTATTCTGAGCTGGACAGAAGACATATTTGAGCAGAGACCTAGTTCAGTAGCTGGGAAATGTGCCTTTCCTCCTTTTCTACCTGTGCTCTACACGATCGCGATCATGCTTTACACAATACTTCTCTGCCTAACAATTTTGGTTTGAATGTACTTCCATCAAAACTTCTCTAACTGTTCTGGAATACTCTTCTTCCTGGGTTAAACAAAAATTTCTGGGTTTTATTTGGCCCAAAGGCATTCAAATTTACGAAAGCCTTTTTTTACATCCAGGCAGATATTTAAGTTCATCTTTCTTTTTAAATCCTTGCAGAAAGAAGATATTGCAACATAATATGTGAAATCTAAGCTGTGTCTGACATGTCTGCTCCAGGTTTTGCAAAATTCAAAGTACTTAATGACAACTTCTTTGAGTTTCTATCAGACCTTAAAATTAGTATGCTGATGAGTGGATCTGTTATGTTTTGTTAATATTAGAGAATTCTGATATACATTCCTCTTGCCTTGCAAATCCACGCTGATCCAGAGGACTTTCTGCCTCTGAATGCTGGCAGCTAAGAACTTAGCAACGTCAGATAGCTGGGAAGTTACTGGCTCTCCCCTGACTTCTGTTTTATCATATCCAGTCCATCTGGGAAGCAGGGACTAAAATGTGTTCCTGCAGATTTTTTAGGTAAATATGGTTTTATATGAACTATGGGTTTCACAGAAGTACCCTGAGATGGAAAATCTTAATGAGGAGAAGGTTAGAAAGCAACGTGTTTGGAGTTCCGATACTGCATAAAAGTACATATTAGCTATTTCATATAATGCATATAAGTAATTTCTCAAATGTCTCTTAAAACAACCCCAAAACAGCTGAGAAAACACACAAGCCTATAACAGCATTTGCTTTTTTCCCCCACTCAGCAGCTAAAACAGTACTTCAAAAACTAAATTTTCTCCTTACTTTCTATGTAAAAAGGTAAAAATTAAATAAACGGGGAGAAAATACTGAAAATATAAACATGTACATGCTCCCCAGAGATATTTGGTTTTAGGAATAAAATCAAATGATCGCAACAGGTGTATGAAACACTGTTAGTTTGCAATTCTGTTTTGTGATCATAAAATATTAACTGTACAGATTACAAACCTTATCTTACAAAATGCATTTTCACAACTTACTAATGCGTGCTTTTTTTCCTCTTTAATTTCTAAAGTGAAATACTCACCTCTACCACCTCAAATCATATTTCCAAAGAACAAAGATGTAATAGAAGCAGAGCTTGGTGAGTACAAATTTTAATTTGTTTTTAAATTAACATTTTGTAATGGTCTAGCAAACACAGGTGTCTTCATGAAGATGTAGTGATGGAACTTTTCATCACAGTTTTGCACTGTAATATTTACGAGATTTAACTCCCTCCAGGCCCAGGGGTGTGTGGATATAACCGATGGGTTATTTAGGCATTAAGTGAAGTTTAAGGAGATTTAAATAATTTGTTCTACTCTCACTGGGATAGACTAGGATTATTCACTGAGTGAATCATTACATTTCAGCTGAAAGGTGACAGCTTCCATCCACTTCAAAGAGGGCTGTGGCTAAAACCCTCGGAACTGCTTGATGGTACCCCTAAGAGGGAAGGATGGACTATCCTTGTGACTAGAGCTACTCCTTGTTACTTTCAGTCCCCATGTGGAGACAGTGGCTGTGTCTCTGTTGAGGAATGATGGAGAGCAAGGAACTGGTTGCTGGCCCTGAGGCTGAGGAGCGCTGCCTGTCTCATATCCATGTTGGCTAGCAGTGATCAGACCAGTCTGCTTGGAAGATACTGGGAGGGCTGAAGGACAGGACCAAGTAGTCAAGACAGAGCGGGTTGGACAGTCCAGGACGTAGAGCTTGCTCCTGGCGCCCTTCTGTTTAGGGCTGTAGGTGTTCTCAGGGATTCAGGTTCATCCTGGGTAACTTGCGCCATCAGGACAAGGTGTCTCTGGTAGGAGTGAGAGTTGTCTGGGGTTTTTCCGTAGTCAGAGGAGAAAAGTGGAGCTCTCCAGCAAGAGACTGAACCCATCTGAAATATAAATAGGTAATCCAGGATGCCTGTCTCCCAGTGCAAGTGGGGTGAAGCTGGGCCAGTGGGAGAAGGGATTGTAACTACCACTCTGCTGTTTCTGTCCTACAGCAAGACTGCTCTGGTAGTAGATACTGCAGGCGTCCACAGCCCTCTCTGTGCCATGTGCTCAGAGACTTGCCTGTTGACTCACATTCCCATTCTTTTTTTCTTCTTTCCCCCACTTGTTTTGTCGCTCAGAAATCAGATGGCCTCTGCTCCAGGAAAAGCTTTCTCTAGTAAGATGGTCAGTGTTGGCGCTCTCTGGGCTCTGCCTATCGCTCTGGCACTGCTTACACGGCGCAAATTCACTTTGCATTTAAAACCTACTTGCTGTACTGGTTCTGTTTTCTCCTGTTTGCAAAAATGAAGGGATTTCTCCATGCTCCCTACTACCAATTCATGATATAACCATAAAATTCGATAATCTTATCTAAGATCTGCTTAGATGCAGGCTTACATGGAAACAATTTAACATGTTTTAATCATACCTTCTTTCAGTGCAATGGTGACTCTTACTTTGCAATAAATATTTCCTCATGGGAAATATTTAATAAGTAATTTCCTGTTTTACTTTTGCTTGGACTGGTTTACTTTACTTTTGTCCAGCTTGAATAAAATCCAAGATAAGGCTGCACACAAGTCTTACACAAATTAATATATACCAAAATTCAATTAGGTTATTTCTGTGTACATTTGTGTGTCAACCACCACATCCTTTCTACATTCCTCTCTAGCTGATTACATGTGTCAAGCATCACAAGCAAAGGGTACATTGCCCTCATCATAATAAATATAAATAATTCCTTTTGTAATCCTTGGTGTGTTATTAGATCATTTGTTGAAAAATTCATTTTACTATTTCTTTTTGTCTCATCTATGTACCATTTTGTCAGAAGTAGTTCAGAAAAATGTCAAAACTCATGAGTTGTATGAAGATTTGTAGAAAAAGATATTATGAGGAAAATAAAATTATGTTTTTCATCAAGGAATGTTTACATTTCTGTATCTTGATTAGGTGCTGCTTTGTCTCTGAAATGTCAGGCCCGCCTGGGGATTAAGAAACAGCCACTGGCTGCTGTCAGATGGGATGTGAATAATATCCCAGTAAAAAGCCTTGTTTTTTCAAGATTTCATGAAGAAACTCATTTGTAAGTGCATATAACACAGAATAATCGTTCTTCTATGCAAACTGTGCCTAGCCATTAAAACCAATGGTACCAGCTCTTTCTCTTTCTATTAGTTTTGTTGGACATGAGCAAGTATACTATGAAGACACCACTTTGAATATTACTGAAGTAAAAAAGGAGGATCTGCAGTCAAATTTCACATGTATAGCATTGAACACAATGTACAATACGAGAGTCACAGTGACGTTACAACTCAAAGTGCAATCCAAGGGTAGGATTTTTTCATTGTGATTCTTTACGCTTTGCACTCAGTTTGAAATATGTTGGTGAGTTTATTTTATTATTTGTTTCAGGTAGTAAATAGTTTCAGTTAATAAGAAGCAAAACCAACCTGCTTCTTCCCTACATGTTTAAGCCAGTTGCAAAATCCTCGTGGCTGAGTCCTTGGGGTTGGGGAGAGAGGGGGCTGTTATTCAAACAGTATCAATAAGAGGTGAAAAATGCGGAGCATGACTGTATCAGCCCTGTGATAAGAATATCCCGTTCCTAGGATATTTCTCCACTGTGACAAAACAAACTATTGTTTCTAGTGTAAAACCGTGGCAGAAAACATGCAAACTTTAAAAACAAGGGTTTCAGCTGCTGGTTTGCCAGTTTGTTTGCCTTCCTTACTATACTGCATCCACTGTAGTGCCCTTTTTTGGACTGAATGTTGTGTGCATCACCTCTTCAAAATCTCTCTTTTATCTTCTCTGAGTGCCACTGTGTTCCCTCTGTGCCACACCGAGGTATGAGCAGCACTTCAAAGGCTTTCCCTTGGTTTTGTTTTTAAATTTCTGCTTCTAGTAGTACCTGAAAGAGAAGGAAAATGCAGGGCAGTAGATGATGGGGACAGGGATAATCCTTAGCTCATATGGGAATTTTCTTTTCTAATATGGATAGCCAGATCCCTAAGCACTGTTGCCAACACCTCTGAATCAGATTCCTATGGCAGAAAATGCTATTTTGTCTGTGAAGGCACAAGAAGCAACTGTGATCAATGTTTTCCTTTTTCATGTCTTCAGATATGCTGAACCACCAAGAATCATGGAATCATGGAATGGTTTGGGTTGGCAGGGACCTGAAAGATCATTTAGTTCCAATCCCCTGCCAAGGGCAGGGACACCTTTCACTAGACCATGTTGCTCAGAGTTCCATCCAACCTGGCCTTGAACACTTCCAGGGATGGGGCCTCCACAGCTTCTCTGGGCAACCTGTTCCTGTGCCTCACCACCCTCACAGGAAAGAATTTCTTCCTAATATCTAATCTAAAACTACTCTCTTTTCTCAAGAACTTTGAAAAGAAATGTCAAGGCCTTTAACAAGGATTGGTTTTCTATAAGAGTGGTGGGAAGAATAAAATCAAGTGTACTGTGGTCACAGGGAATGCACACATCCATGTCCTGCTGCGTTCTCGACTGCTCATGACTTTCTACAGGATGATGGCTTCAAAGCCTAGACAAATTTCCTTGCTGTAGCCTAGAGCAGAAAGGATGTGGGTGTATCAGGTGTATAGAATAGCACCCAGCAGGAAGGTGGCAGATGTCTTGGATGGATAGGTGAGTTTGAGTGTGGCATCACTCAGGAAGCCGGAAGAACACCAGCTCTGCACTGAAGTACCTGAGTGTGGGCGTGTACTTGCAATGAGAGGGAAGGAAACTGAGTAAGAGTTTCTGCTCACTAGTTTATCAATACAAGTCCCTTATTAGCCCTATATTACAGACTAGACGAAGGAGAGCTTATAGAATATTCTGTTTTCATGCCATGAATCATCAAATCTAATTTCTGTTATAGACAAATTTAATTTTGTTTTTTATTCATAGGTCTTCAGTAAATGTTCATGAAAGCTCTTGACTGTGACCCTGCTTTCACCGCTGCTTTTTTTGTGTGGATGTCTGTGCCCTTGTCCTTGTTGCTGCTGTTAACAAGGTGTCTTCTTCTGCTCCTCAGCACTGTTGTTGTCAGCAATTCTATGTCCAGAAGTGACTGTCCTCTGCTTTAGTTTTCTTCACCCAGTCCTCACATAGCTCAGCAATATTTATGCTAAAGCAGTGCCGCTTGTCTCTCAGAATAATAAAAATGCTATAGAATTTTCTTGTGTCTCTCATCTTGTAAATGTGTAATAAAGATGTGCACACTCCTTCTTTTTTTGTGTTTTGTTTGTGTTTGTTTTTAATAGGAAAGAATAAAATTCCAAACATATGATTGCTCCTTAGTGTTTCCCACAGCAGAACTTGTGTCTGCTAGCTAATATCCTGTTATTTTTTGCACAATCATTCAAAGCAGAGATAAAGTTCAGCCCAAAGCATCAGCTCTGTTCTTCCTCAAAGATGTTTAATGCTAAAGCTAACCTTTTGGCTCATATTTTGTAGACTGATGTGGACAGGAACTCTAGACCCAGATCTCTGCCTTCACTGTCTGGAAGTGCATCCACCTTAGAAGCCAGAGAAGATAGAAAAAACTGCTGCTCTTCTGGAGTTTGTCAGGAACTCTTTCAAAAGTTGCTTTCTGACATGTTTTCTCTGGCCTTTCCAATATTAGTCCTTGTGAGCTGATAATTGTGTATTCCCATTGCTCTTGAATATAAATAGCAGATGGCTTACTCATGAACTCAGCTGCTAAATGATGCAGTAAAGTCAAATGGAACAACAGAATCTATTCGACCTTGTTCAGGGGCTTGTGGAACTTGCCCCCATTGTGCTGAGTGTTTGCTAGTGAATTAAATTAGTGAATGTTCATTAGTTTATTCCAGAGAAATGAGAGGCTAAGCCAGCATTACTGGGAATTGAACCTGCTCTTCCAGGAAGACATCTCTGTAGGGCTCTTGTCTGACACATTGAAAACTGGAAGGGGAACATCACTTCTTTTCCAGCCTTAGTTTAATCTGTGCAAACCCAAACATAAACAGTTTTTGCGGTTCATAATTGCAGAAGTTGATGTTAGAACCTTGTTTTTTCTTATCTAGATGTTTATAGAGACTTAATGCAATACACCAGTAATTGTAATGTTACTATGAGCACGCTGTCAGCAAATGCGTCAGTAAGAAACAACATCACACTCTGATGCTTGGGTCAGCCCCACCGGGTAGTGGAAGGGGTTTCCTTACTTTGTGTGTGTGTGTGTATTGACCAGGAAAATGTATCAAATAATAAAATCTGAAGGAGTCAAAAAGGATGAAGTTCCTTCATAGGCATCATGTGACATTGTTAAAAATATGGCCAAACTTCACTGTAGAAAGAACTGGTTTTTTTCTTGCCCAATCTTATTGGAAGGTGTTTCCTCCTGATCTAGTTTTGTTGAGGTAAGATTCATAACAAGTCTAACATTTCTTTTTCCCTTTAAATGCCAAAGAAAGAAATGTAAAGAGTGTGAAAATCATGTTAAATTTACCTTGCATCCTACCAGAGGAAAGGGAAAATGTACTTGTAAACTCTCCATTTATGTACATTTTCAGTAGAATTTCTCAGGAACACCCTTCACTAGACCAAATTTCTCAGCACCCCATCCAAGCTATTCTGGAACACTTCTGGGGATGGGGCATCCATAGTTTCCCTGGGCAACCTGATCCAGTGTTTTACCACCCTCAACGTAAAAAATGTCTTCCGTATATCAAGACTGAATCTATCCTTAATAAGTCTTCATCTCTGAGGTGAAGGTGGTCAGAGTCTAGAGCTCTTCCATGAGAGAAACTGGAACTAAAGTGGGTGGCCCCTTACTTTCCCAATTTTTCTTACTCATCATTGCTGTTATATGCTTCTTGACCCTCTTGAATGGAAAAGGCAGGAGAGAACATTGTCTGACTTCAGCATAGTTTATTTTATTTTTGTGACCAGGATGTGTTCTGTTTTCCTGCTTGTCTAGTGTTGTCTTAGTTCTTATCTTGCAGATTTCATTACTTGCACATGCTCTTTGTACTCTGTTTGTGCAATCATGCCAGAAGCCTCCACTTGTCCTTTTGTGGACATTTATGATTTTCATGCGTAGATTTAGATGTCTTACAAAATGGTTGTGTTATTACCAGTTTTTAAAAGTTACAAAATACTTAAACACCATTGTCAGCCGTGGTTTTTAGTATAAGTAGGTCTGGATTCAACAAAGTGAATATTAATTATATACTGCATAATATGCTTCTATTTCAGGGGTCTATGTGTTGGCTATGCCAGCTGGGGAAGGAAAAAGCTTTGTCATTTCTGTTTTGAGCTCCTGAAAGCTGTAACAAATATAAAGATATGAGGCTAAAGCTTCAGCACACGGGTTATCTTCTCTGTGGCTAACAATATATTTCTCTACTTTGCAGAGGTTCTTCCTAGTGTCCTCCTGATCACAGGATCTCTAGTTCTGCTAGGTGCAATAGCAATTTCAGTTATCTTTTACCAGTCTTTCCGAGTCGATATCGTCCTGTTGTATCGGGAGATATTCCAGCCCTACTCAGTCAAGGATGGTAAGTAAGATCTGAGAAAGAAAGTTTAAAAAAAGGAAAATGACAAATCATAGAGAAAATAATTTATTTGATAGCTGCTTACTTACTCTTGACACCTGAGCCTGATTCTTTTTCTTACGCCTTTAGTAAAGAGAAGTCATACATAGCTCTGCAAGTGCTTTACATTCCCTTGTTTCCTGGGTTCTGCAGCACTGAATTACATAAAAGAGAGATTCAGCCCTGATTTTGTAGTTTCTTAAATGAAAGTATTTGCCATAAAATACTGAATGACATTGAAAATCTGATTTACAGTGCTGTTAACTCTACTTGTTATGTGCTCTCTAATGCAAAGGAACAAACCTGATGGCTAATAAGTTAAAAGCATATGTTAGAGCAACACAGTTTCTGCAGGCCCTAAAGAAAGATACCAATAGTGTGGAAGACATTTCCGGAGGAACATATCCCATCTAACTTTATTGGTGGCTTTCAGCTCAAGATTCAGACCTCTGCATTTAGTTGCATGAAATGAAAGTGCACACATGCAAGTTTCCATCTTAGATGTGAAACCTGGAGATCTGTGGCTGTGTTCAGCTGTCTAACCACCAGAAGTTTGTGCTTTGGGGCTGCCTTTGGGCTTAAGTGAGACCTGAATCCCTCTGCAGGGGCCAGCTGAAGGGCAGGCAGTGCCTAATGACATGATGAGGTACATGTTTTTAAGAGACCAAATCCAGCTAAATGGACAATTTTAAATCTGAAGCTGACTCTTACCACAGATGTCTACGTGGTAGATATCTACAGCTGATCTAGTTACCTATGTTCTCTTTAAAGAGGAAAGAAGTATGCTTTTTCAGGCAGTTTCCATTTAAGTATATTTTATGATTAAATTAATCAGACTCTGGAAATGAGGATTTCATCATTATTACAGAAGCACAAAATCACAGATTCACAGAATCAATGAGGACCTATGAGACCATTGAGTCCAATCTATGACCAAACACCACCATGTCAGTTAGACCGTGGCACTCAATGCCATGTCCAGCCTTTCCTTAAACACCTCCAGGAACAGTGACTCCAACACCAGCCTGGGCAGCCCATTCCAATGCCTAATCATCTTTTCTATGAAAAAATTCTTCCTAATGCCCAACCTAAACTCCTCTGGTCCAGTTTAGCACTATGTCATCTTGTCCTGTTGCTAGTTGCCTGGAAGAAGAGACTGACCCCCACCTGGCTATGACCTCCTTTCAGGTCATTATGAAGAGTGATAGGGTCAAAACTGAGTCTCTTCTCCAGACTAGATAACCCTGGCTCCCTCAGGTGCTCCTCATAGGATCTATTGTTAGGATGGTTTGAGTAAGAACCTCAGCAACAAAAGAAAGGATTTGGCCATCTCCACCAGAAAGAAAGAAACATTTGGGTTGAGAATAAAAATGCTGTAATGGAAAACGTAATTGGCAGAAATGAAGCAAAGAATGAAATAAATATTTGACTTTGTATTTAGTTATGACTGCAAGACTGTTTCCTAAGTAATGGGATTTTGACTCAGGAGTATGATATGTTGTGGGAATGATGAATAAGTTCTTCAAGATGGAAGAATTTAAATAGAATATCTTGTCCTGAGAGACAAGGCCTGTTAATAGCATACTGTATCACTGAAATAACAAATGCTGAGCTTAATCACTATATCATGCCAATATGCATTTATCAGTTGAAATCTTACTCCATATACTTTGGGATACTGGCTTCACAATACAGAGGTCAGGTTCTCCAAAAGATACAAGCACAAAGGACGAAACAATTGAGCATGGAAAACACCAAATATGCACAGTCTTTGGTTTCCAAACATGCACCAGATGATACATATTATTCAGATTGGCCGGAACTTCTTCCTAGACCTATTTCAGTGACAGATATTTTTATTTTTCTCCTACTTTTTGCAATAAACAGCTCTAAGTCATATTAGCACAATACTTCTTCCTCTTGTTTTGCCTTACAGATGGGAAGATATATGACGCGTATGTTATCTACCCCAAAAACCACACTAGTGAAGCTAGTTTTGTGGAATATTTTGTTTACCAAATCATGCCAGATATTCTAGAAAATAAATGCGGATATAAATTGTGTATTTATGGGAGAGATATATATCCTGGAGAAGGTAAGTTTCAGATCTGATAATGCACTGAATTACTTGTCAAGCTTGAGCAAATTGTGCTTCTAGTCCGTTTTAGGTGTATGGGAGGTCACTCTACATTCCTGACCTTGATGCTCATCTCCTCAGCAGCTGTCTGTCTGCTCTTTCAGGCCAGGTGACACAGGGGCACTCTGTGCTTTCCAGTGTGCTAGGAAAGGCAAGGTACAAGGGAGGGGCACAGACTTCTTATCATCTTGGAATGTGCAGGAAACATGACCCTGAGTGCGACTCTTAAACATACACTTGCTCCTTGGAAAGTCTAACTCTGCACAGCCATTATCTGGGCAAAGCCGTGGCCAAATCGCGCACGAGCTGGCTTGGCTGACTACAAGACAAGGAAGAGGAGAAACCCACAAACTGAGCTGAGGAAGTATCTTTGCTGTTATCACTCAGGAGCTTTCAACCTTTTATGAGGGTGTTAGAGTCACAAGAAGTTCAGCTTCTTTTCACTGACATGATCTATTTTCCCTTCACACAAATCCCAGCATTAGTTCAGCAGAGAATTGGTATGCTTTATTCCTGCTTTCTTGTCTTTCAGGATGAAATCATGTGAACTAATCTGTGCTAATTTCCATATAGACACTCTCCCCACTATCGTGTATGATTGATGTCACCTAGATGCTATCTGCTCTTCTCCAGAGCTGACGTATCTGTTTATCTTGTGCTCTGGTTCTTCTGTAGACTGGACCTTCTCTTTCTGTCAGTGAGCAGGCATGAAGCCTAAGCTGGTGCATTTTCTGTTTCACATTTCTGAAATCATCTGCATTGGGCCAGGTGTCATTCATCTGCCCTGAGCTGAGGCTGAGATCTTTGATGTCCTTCTCTTCTGGAAAGTTTTGAAAGGCCTGCCTGGCCTTGTGAAAAACAAAGGTGAAGAAAAGCTGCAAAAGTTGTCAAGACAGACCATTCTCAGATCCAGCACAAGGAGCTAACAGTAGCTCACAAAACTGCCAATGGCAAAAACTTACACCACTTGTAGTGGTCTGGCAGCCCCCAGCAAAGGAGAAGAGGGTACACATATGGAGGTGGCTGATGCATCTGCAAATCAGCTGGTTTGTTAAATAATTGGTGCATTGAAATTCCTCAGCTGGGCTCCCACTTACTTTCTTTTGGCCCAGCATGACATGTTCCCACCAAAACAACTCCAGCTTTCATTCTACAGACCATCAGAACCTCTTATAACTGGGATGAGTGTTTCACTGGACATTCATTACACTGCAGTCTACCTCCCATCGATATCCCAGCAGTTGATTGAGAAAAACAGCTCCCAGAGGCTTGATGTGGAGCTTTCCAAGCTGGCCTGGAAGTTTCTTCCGTAGCACACTGGCTCTTGTGCTTCCTGCGTTCAGCACCTCCAACATCCCAGTGACAGTGGCATTGATCAGCTCTCCCTAACATGGCAGTGGGAAATTCAAACACCTTCAGTTGTGCTGACACACAGATGCCTTGAAAGTCTGGATCTACCCCTGCAGGGTGAAGGCCAACACAATGCACAGATTAGCGTATAAACTAGCACACGATAACTCAGGACAATTAACTGTAATTAACTCTAACCCTACCTGGAAATAAGCCTCTTAGAAGCAAGTCACCCAAAAGTCTCCTAATGGCTAGTTTTCATGAGTAAGTATTGCAAGATTATCTCTAAGGCATTAAACTTGGTACAACACAATTCCTTACATGGAGACTGTTGATCAAACACAAATTTGATACAGTCAGATATACTGGACTTGACCGTAGGTCGCTGGACTAGAAATTCCTAAACATAGTTAAAAGCAGTGAAAATATTAATGTTTCAACCAAAAAAACCCCATTTGAAATGAAAGCTTTGTGTTTTGGGCTTTTTGCTTTTCTCTCCCCCTGCCCTGTCCCCTTTGTTTAGTTGTTGTTTTTTTGCCTTTTTGAGGGGTTTAGGGGGTAAAGTATTTTTCCAACAAATAAACAAACTGTATCAGACTGGAGTGAGATAGAAATGATGTCTGGTCACAAAGCAATGAAAAGGGAGTTTCCAATCTCAAAAGAATTTTAAAAGAAATATCAGAGTCTCATCATTTTCTTGTACACTACTAGATGCAGCCAGTGCAATTGAGAAGCGGATGCAGAAGAGCAGATTGCTGATCATCCTGCTAACACACCAGCTGATTAATTCTAAAGGTGACGCTTATGATCAACACATTGCTTTATACAATGCCCTCATTCAAAATGACACAAAGGTGATCCTTCTGGAAATGGAGACCATTGGGACTTATGGGAAGCTTCAGGAATCTCTTAGGTTTATTATTAAGCAGCAAGGTACCATCAAATGGAAAGAGGAGCACACGGTGCACCCACAGTCACCCAATTCTAAGTTCTGGAAACAGGTGAGGTACCACATGCCGCTGACATGCAGGTCCTCACACTCGGCTAACACAAGGTGAACAGTCTTGGAAAACGGTGCTGCACTATCAGGATGGACTACAAGCCCACAGCTGTTTTTTCTTTCAGAAGGTACATGATTGTACAATCTGGAAGCCTGGCTGTGTTTTTTGAACTTTTTTCAGTCCTTCAATTGAGTAACAATACGATAAATTGATGGAAGAGGTCTAGGAAACTGAGGGAAGATTTTTATAGATATAAGAGTTCTGTAAAGAAATAATTCTAGATTGTGTGGAGAATTTTGCATGTCGCAGGGAACCAAATTTACCTATATTCTCTCTATATGTAATTGTTTATGTAACAGAAAGTTATGATTGTGAATAACTGAATGCCTTGCAGGTTTACATCCGTTTTCTAATGCAATTGATAAAATATAGATGCCTTCTGTATTATTTGACTAGAAAGTATAATGTGTATTTTGCAACTAGAAAGTATAGTGCTATGCTTCTGTTAACTTTTTTCTGCCACTTATTCCTTTTTAATTCAGTAGTGATACTCGCAAGATGAAATTTTATTTTTACTTAGTATGGATGCCTCACTAAAGGATCTTTTGAGACTGATGTGAATATAACATTAAAAAATGCAGTGTTAAGGGGAATAAATGCACTGATATATATATGTATGTATGCATTTTATATGCATTTTAAAATATTTTATATATCTATTAAAATGAATCTCACATAAAGGGGAACTTTTATATCTTTCAGGTACAATAACCATGCTGTTACTGTAATTATTATCTCCAGATAGAAATAAAATATTAACATTTAGGATGTTCTTTTGGTACACTGATAGCATTCCTTTAAGCTACTGAAAAAATAGTAGTGCTTTTTTATAACAAGAAATATCCAGCTTTTTCCATGCTTCGGCCTCATGCATTATGCTTTCTGATAGGAAATAACCTTGGGTGCAAAGGTCAGAGCCAAATCTCCTTCTAGTTCAGGGGAGTATGAACAAGATGTGCTCTAGTACAGGTATCCCTGCAAACTTTAATCTTTTTAGCTTTTCAAGCCCAGGAAATTCTTACTGTCAGAGAAGGCTTAATTTTCATCTTTAGACTTGCTACAGAATGGACTTAAAAAGTGAAAATCAGATGCAGAACAGTTATTGTTACCAAGTCCAGGATTAGAGAACAGGCAAGTTCTTTCCTTTTACTGTAAGTTTTTATTGAATATGGATCTTCAGACTTATAGATAGTTATTTGGAGTAGAAAAAATGTGTGAAAAATATATGTATAGATATTTTTCAGCATTCAAGTAAAAGGTCTATAGCAAACTAGACAGTTTTTCACTCATGAGTTGTATTTTCAAGTGTTCATTCACTCATTGCTCACTTCACCGCAACTGTAAAGCATTTAATGTTGCATTTTATTGTTACCTCATTAGTTTGTGTGCAGTGTTGGGTCCTGTTCCTAAAGATGCCTCTGGATAAACCTTACTGTCTCTGTGGAGGCTCCACAAAATGGATTATGCCACTGTGAGACTTGGTTTATTCCTACAGTACCATTTCTTCCCACAGAGAGAATGCTAGCATGAAGGCATATGTAAAAAGCAGGAAAGCCTGTTGCTGTAAAACTATGAAGATTTTTCACATACGCTTCTGAGCAAGACAGAATATTCACTTCCAAGATTATCACAGGATAAGTTTTTAATACAGTTTGAGTTCTGGGCATGTAATGAACAAGAAAGGAAGATAAGCGAGTATCTTGGAAATGAGAAGTCTAGGATGACTTTTGAAGCTGGAAAGGGATGAGGAGAAGGTACAATGAGGAAGTGCGCGGGATCAACGATGAACCAAATTACTCTGAAATATACTGATGTGTCATTGACTTCTGTTAGCCAGGCATGTAGTTATGGTGGTGAAAAAAACCTCACTACATGCCTCTTGTGGTGATACTACTGTTTTTCAAGTTTCATGGTCAGCCCAGGAAAAAAAAGAAAAAAAGAGGAAAATAATTCTTACTGTGGTTTGCCAGCAGTGAAAAAAATGGTCTTGACAGAAAGAAAAGGGATAAATTCAGAGAGCAGCAAAGAACATTTACAGGACCATGGGGTGAGTATGTGACTGTAATAATGACTAAAAAATGCTGTACTTGTCACAAGTTTTTTTGTTATTCCTTGGTGTTTAGTAAAGAAATATGAGATATGCATTAAAACGGATATCTTTCTACAGACGTTATCATATTTGTAATGTTAGAGAGGAAGCACAAAAAGAACTGTGGAATCCTTTTACAGCATCATTACAATATCAGCACCACTGAGACCACAACAGGAGTCCTGCATTCAGTTCAGGGCTCCTCAGCAGGAGAGAAACATGGACATTCTGGAGTGAGTACAACGAAGGGCCGTGAGGCTGGTGAAGGGTTTGGAGCATCTTTCCCATGAAGAGAAGCAGAGAGAGCTAGGACTCTTTAGCCTGGTGAAGTCCCTCATCTGAAGGGAAGGTACAAAGAAGAAGGAGTCACGCTCTTCTCAATGATGCCCAGTGACAGGACCAGAGGCAATGAGCGAAAACCTAAAAACGAGAGGTTCCTTCTGAACATCAGAAAGGTTTTTTTATGGGGAGGGTAACCCAGCCCTGGCACAGGTTGTCCAGGAAAGTTGTGGAGTCTCCAACCTTGGAGATACTAAAAAAACTCCAGGGCTGGATTCTGGGCAATCTTGAGCAGGGAGTTGACTAGATAACTTCCAGAGGTGCTTTCCATCATCAACCACTCTATGATATGCAACTTGCAAAGAATCTAGATTTTCAAAATCATTTTCGTGATTAAAATTGGCTATTTTTACACGAAAAAGTCTATCTTTGTGGAATAACAGAATGACAGTTTGTCCTGTGAAAGAAAAAAAATGTCTTCTTTCAATGTAGAAGTAAATAAACGTAGAAATAATAACATAGGAATAAACATGGAAAGCTTATAGAAGATTCAATTTGGATGTGTTCATCTTAAACTAAACAGCACCAAGGCAATTTTGTTGCTGAATTATATTGTCCACAAAGAGATTTAATGTTCTTTAGTTTCTGCTCTGTGCTTCTGTGGTTTTGGCACCTCAAAAGACTCAGGAGAGCAGATTTGCTTTCACTTCTTAATAGAGCAGAGTCATCCTGCCCTCTCGTGGGTGAACAGGCACTCAAAGATTCTGACCAGCTAGAAATCCTATAGGGCTGAGATTTGATGTTCCTACAGCTCACAGGGCTGTGAAGCCCAAGAGACTGACCACTTAAAGGAAGTTTTTAGAAGCTTTTGGAAGTTTTCATAGCAAGCTATTATTTGTAGTATATGCAACATTAATTTCTTATAGCATTGGACAAAGCCTGTTTGGAAGATGACATATAAAATTGATAGTATATTCAATTGAATGTACAACTTTATGTTCCTGACTCCTTCAAGGCTATTGTTTTAGACAGATATCATGCATAGCCCGCTGTGTTTTGGGCAGTGGGAGGACACTGGGTGCTGCACATCTTGTAATGACCAAGGTCCTTGACACAGTCTCTGCTAGACAGACAAATCCACAAAAGTGAGCGGAAAAACAGTGGAACCAAAGTCCTTGTGGGACCAACACGTTGTGACCAGCATAGAAACCTCAGCTCACAGCAAATCACTAGAGGCATCCCTCAGGGAGTGATATTGGTACCAGGAATGTTTAGCATCCTTATTGATGACATTGACAATGGGACAGACTGCACAACCAATGGATTTTCAGACAGAAAATCAAACTGGGGAGGGATAGTTGACCCACTGAAGCACAGGGCTGCTGTTTCGGACAGCAACAGGCTGAAGAAATGGGCTGATGGGAAACTCAAAAAGTTCAATCTAAAGCATTACCAAAGTGCTGCATCTGAGATGGAATAAATCCTTCTAGCAACGCAGCCTGGAGGTCAACCTAACTCAAAATAGCTTTGCAGAAAGAGACTGGATGTCCCGGTTGACACTAAAGTGAACACAATTCAGCAGTGTATCCTTGAGACTAAGGTGACCAATGGCACTCTGCACCTTCCTAATGACAATGTAGCTGTGGAAAGTGATTATTCCCCTGAATTCAGCATTTGTGAGATCATCTCTGGGGCACTTTGTCAAGTTTTGGGTTTCCCTGTACAAGCGAGGTACTGACATATTGAAGTCCAGGGGAAGATCACCAAGAGCACGGATCGTACAGGGAGGGGACAAGAGGCCGTGTTTCTACCTACGAGAATCAAATGAAAAGACAGAGAGAATGCATGGAACCAGACTCTTCTCAAACGTGCCCAGAGATGCGACAAAAAAGTAACTGGCACTAATTAGAACATGGGAAATTTATATTACATATTTAGGAAAAAAATTCACCATATGCGTGGTCCAAACTGGAAGCTGTATCCAGAGAAGCTGTGGAATCCCCACCCTTGTGCTTGGGTCTCAGCTGTGTGTGCCCTGAGGAGTGGCTGGACCTGAGGACTCCCAAACCTGAATTATCCTGTGATGCTGTGATGTGGAGGAAAGTTTGAAAGTGTCCATCTTCTGTATTTTAAAATTTCTGAGAAACATAGGAGGCTCTAATGGACACATTATCGGCTTGTAACCTGCTTTTTTTGACATCAGGGGAAGATAATGCTGAAAAACTATTGAATATGGCTTAACTTCTGCTAAGAATTAATATAACTTGTATATAGAGATAACAGAAGTATTTTAAGAAGGACTATTTCCAGCTAACAGCAAACAGGTTTAAACTGTGGTTACAGGAGTTGGACGTGTTACAATTTATGATGGAAACAGTTTCAGTTTTTCAGGTAGCACCTTGGTATGGTTTATGTTGGATGGAAAGGAAGATGTGAAAAACTGTGTGAAGTAACTGGTCTTCTCTAACTGATTTGTCAGGTTGTCAGAGCTTCATTCAAAAATCTGTTTTCCAATATTAGTGCAAACTTTCATGTTTATCATGACATTTTCAAAATTAAAATCTAAGCTGTAGCTATTTTTAGTCAAGTTACACATCTATTACCAGATTATGATTTCTCCATTAAAATTGTATTAGTCTGAGAACTAAAAAGTGTAAAGTTTATTCTCCTTTCACATGTTCCTGTGTCACAGAGCTATGACATTAGTTGAAAGGACCAATGGAACACAGCACTTTACTGCAATGCAGATCAAAGTTAAAAAACTTGAGAGTATTTGAAAAGAATGTGAAAGCAAATAAATGTGAGAAAAGCTCATGGAAAATATTGCTGTAAAAGACTGAGTCAAAAAAAGAAGTTTCCAAACTGTCACTATGAGGACTTGGTCTATGAAAGTAAAAAGCTGATGACTTTTTACTTTACCATTTTATTTGTTGGCTGCTAAATAGCTTCCAGACTGTCATATAAAATCATTATCACCTTTATGATATCTGCTTTATTTTAGGTTTTAAAATCAGATACTAAGTCATAAAACCAAAAGAGCTGCAAAGTATCTTCTACACAGTTTAAAAGTAGTTATAGTTAGTTAGATCCTTAGCTTACTTTCCTGGAATTCTGCTGATTTACATTATCCAAAGGTCTGTTTGTTGTTTTAGACATATTGTTTCAATCTGTGATGAGGTAAACAAACGAGATGAGACAGTAAAACACTCCAGGGTTTCTTTGCTTCACCTCTGCAATGAAAATAGGCGAGAAAGCCAGGTCTGTGTAATCCATCCCTCCTTTTTAGTGTAACCTGCTTGTTTTACCTCTAAACTGTTCCTTCCTTTTGCAGTTGGGAACTTTTGCATTTAGCAGTTCTCCTGGGTAAAAACCCCAAAAGGTAACTGTCATCAAGCAATTTTCTGAAGATGAAAAGGATGATATGCATTTAAAAGAATTCCTGAGGGAATGGGTTTTTCCCTGCTGTTATCAAACTAACTTTATTTAGAAGTGTAGTGAATCATTGCACACTGCTTAGCAGATAAACCGTTCATGTAATAAACAACGGCAAGCATTCATTTACTCAGGAACAGGACTCAAACAGGAAATATGCCTGTCAGAAACCCCTGGTGGAACCACAGTACCAATATATCAACACTTGGCTACCAAGCCAACTCAACTAATGGCATGATGGCTTATTTAGAAGTGAATACACACACTCACTTTGTGCTAACGGAGCTACAAAATATTTCATGTCTTGAAAGTTCCCATTATTCTCCCCCTGAAGAGGATGGTAGCACAGAAAAAAAAAAGCACTGAAATGGGGACATTTCTCATAAAAGCAATGTAGAATCATATATTTTGCCTTGTCTCTTCTCCTGTACACTATAGTTTGTGATTTTTTTGGTGAGATGGGTGGTGGGGTTTTTTTTTTTGGTGTTGGGTTTTTTTTTTTTTTTTTTTTTTTTTTTTTTTTTTTTTTTTTTTTTTTTGGTGCGTGTGTGTGTCTTTGAGGTCTTTGCAGAATATCAGCCTTTCAGTTTTTAGCTCTTCGCACGTCCTCATTGTCAAACCAGGCAGGGAGGTGGGCAGGAAGCTGCAGCAGAGATAAAAGATGGTATACTCAGCCCAATATACTCGTTCCAACACTCCGTCCTACCTCCACCACACTCCTTGGAAGAGTTCTACAAGGGGCGTTCAGCGGAAAAGCGGAGGAAGAGGCTTTGCAGCTGAAGACAGCGGCAGACATCACCTCCTTACGCGTTTTCTTCCCCTGGAAGGTTGTGAAAGGGAAGACGCACACACTCCCCACCCCCCTGCGTCTCCTAAAAAAGTTGATCATCGCTCGCTCTGCTGGCGGGGCGCAGCTCTGGGTTTCCGAGGGCCGAGTGTCAGCCGGGCAGCACGGGCGCCGCTCCGCCGCTGCGCCGGGCGCCGCCGCCTTCCCGCCGCGCTGCAGCCAGGTAGGGCACGGGCGGCGGAGGGCACGGGACGGGCGAGGCGAGGGCTGGGCGCGGGCGGCCCCTTCTCCCCTCCCTCGGAGGAGCCGAGCGCCTGCCCCGCTCAGGGCATCCCTGCGAGTGTGCGGGGGGCAGCCTTCGCTGGCCGGGGACCTCTCCGGGGCACCCTGCCCCTCCCCAGCCCCGTCTCTCTCCCACCCTGCCCAGTCCGTGGCACTGGCCGCCGCTCCCCAGAGCCACTTGGCTCGAACACCTCTGCCCGGGGCCCATGCTGTACTTTTTCCTTATTACAGAGCTGTCATAAACGGTTTAGCCCTGAAAATGGCCCATTTCAACACACAGTCCCTGTCGCCGTCTCTGGGCTGTTCGCAGCCCTTTCCCTCACACCTGGGTGGCTTTGGAGGAAGATGGGCTCCTTCAGCGCTGTTGTAGGCAGTAGGAGCAAAAGATTATGCCTGAAACAGATGTGTATCAGCTCTCAAACGCCTCATTTAGAAAAAATATTAATATTAAGGACTTGCTATGACCTTTTTATTAATATTAGCAGAAATGAATTTCTCACATCTCTGTTTTTCATTTTCTTTCCTGCAATCAACAGTTCTCTTTTCCTGTTTCATAAGGTTTTTCAAACTGAAATATCTTTGTATTGACTCGCTGAGAGAGACAACTCTCTGTTTCAGTGATGAATGAGATTCAGAAGAGTTGTAAGTTCAAGTTGCAACTCTCTGGAGTTTGGAAGACTCCCTCTCTATTCACTTTCCACCTGGCAAAACTTGCATAGTAAGTAAACAGCTTTGCTTATGTTCTTTGAAATTAAGACAGATTTTCATTTTTACAAAGAAATTGCAATCCTGACAGAATGGTACTTGGATCTAGTATGGTTAAGGCAACTGTTTGTTAAATATTTTTGTTTTCTTCATCAGTGCTTCACAAACTATGGCACCGTGGGGTAATATTTAAAAAATACTTAAATTCCACAAGAAACCATTTGTAAAGAGGAAAGATTAGTGCTTTCCTTCCTTGACCCCAAGATGATGGTTAGAACATTCTCATGTTCAGAAGAATCTGTTGTGTTTTCTTTTTAAAAGGTAGTCACAACCCTTCAGGACCAAAATGAGTTTTCCAAAAGTGTTGATCAAAATTAGTTACTTGTCCAAAACAGAGGATTAATCACTTCTATGTATCAGCCCCATTTCATTCCAAAATCTTCTGGTGATTCTAGAAAAGTGGGGAATAATTTTAATGGTGCACAATTTTCTGATTCATGAGACATTGGTAACGCACTTTACAGAATTTAGGCTTTCGGTTTGTTTAAAGTTTCTGTTGGTTTCACAGTGGCATAAGCATTTTTAAGAACCATATTTTATTATTAAAACTCCATCAGTGGTTTTAAACATGTATAAAATTTAAAAAACATACTTAAAGCTATTGTCGCTTCAAGCCTTATAGGCAACTGGTAATTTAATCAATTTTCACTGGAACTGTTATTTCCCTCTATTGACCTAGCATTTTGCCCATTAGTGTTTCTGTACTCCTTTATTAGGCAGAGCATCTTTGCTTTTACTTTAAAATAACTCTCAAATTTTCTGAAAATTAAAAATCTTATTCTGCTTCTCAAAGATTCTTCTTGTATTAGCTGACTTTCACTAAAAGCATTTTACCCTTTTTCACCTTTTTTACCTCTCTCCTAACTTTTCCTTGAAGAGTTCTCAAACTGTATGGCTCAAATGTAAACACTTTTAGCCTACAGTAACACAATTTCAGACAAATTGATCAGGTAAAACAGCAATGAGAGAGTAAGATTAAGGTCCTGTGTCTTGATTTTTAGTAGTTGTAAATCTCAAACCTGGTCATTACTAAGTAACTTCCATGATATTGTGAGCATTCAACCAACCTTCCACTGTGTGCTGATGTGATATACCAAAAAAGAAGTGGATTTAGAATTAAAAATCTGGTGATAAAGGATTATATCTTTATGTAGTGGATCATAGTCTTCTAGTCTCTAACAGCTGTATTTCTTCTGAATGTGATAGGACAGAAAAGGAAAACAAAATTCAAGAAATTAAGGAGTGAGGCCCCTCTTTCCCTATGAAGTGTAGGAGTCTGAATCTCCACGTGTAATAAGGAACTGAAATTGCTTGCTGCAGTACTCAGCATCCAACTTCTTTTAGTTTTCTAAATCTGGATCTGCCTACCAGGCTGTCTGAAAAAAGGGATGTGAAACACTTCCTTCATCTCCTTGCAGTGCTTTATGGGATGATGGCACAGTTGTAAGGGACTGAGAAGAAAGATAAGAGAGTGAGAGCATCTGCACAGTTTGGTGTTGTTCCGGAATACTGCCGGAAACGCAGCAGCCTCCTGCCCTGAGATACTTTAGGTTACAGGAGCTTTACACAGACTATAAATCTCAGGGCAGTTTCTTACAACAGTAAGTGTGTGCTTTCTCAAAGTACAACAGGTTTGCTTAATAAAAACAAAGAAATGGATTGCTAATGAGATTTCTTTTGTCAGATCTCTCAGATCTCTGAAATACATCTTGTGTGCGTGTGTTTCTCATTTGTCCATCCATGTTTGGGTCACACTAAGCAAGGTTATCTGTTTTGGATTCAGGGGTCCAACTGAGCTGATTGTGTGGCTAACCTGTCTGTTTTGTAAGCAAAACTGAGGCAGAGTCTCATGAGTAGCTCTGTCTTTGGTTGTCAGTTAATCTGCTGTTCTGAGGCACCTCAGAAGATGCTCCAAGCTGGTCTTATTTAGTGGTGTTTTTCACTTGCCTTTGAAATCAGTTGACTACACATGAACTGAGTATAGGCTCCTTCATGACCTCCCCCTCAGTGGAAACCTTAGCACTCTCAGCTGGTGCTTATTGCCCCCACAGACCAAATTGTGAGAGAAATTACATGTCTCGTTGTTTTCCAACAGGCTCAAAGTTAGCCATCAACATATCCAATCTACAACATTGTGCTGTTCTCACTGAAGGCAAGGGAAGTTTCCACTAGCTGTTTCTACAAGGTCCAGTCTTGCGAAGTTTATTCTCTTTGTGGAGAAAAAAAAAAAGCACTGTCCTGTCCTGTGGTAGGTATCTACTGGCTTGGGATTTGAGTGCTTTTGTAATACTGCAAAACACATCTATTAAATAAGAAAATGGAAGACGGAAATCCTGCAGTGCTTTCTGAATTTGAAATGAAATTGCAAAGAAAAATCTAGATACGTTACCTGGTGTATAAAAATAGCTGTTATGACAAAAATATGTAACTTCCCGTTTGGAAAGCCCTCTTCAGCAGCAGGCAATAGTTACACTGTTCACATGCTCAAAGGAACCTGTTTCACTGCACTTGTGCTGAATTCTGAATCTCTTTTTTTTTCTTAGGCTTTCAGAAGAAGCAGGAGCAATTCAGTTTCATATTTTTGGAGAAGAAGAGAGAAGTAACTCAAGAAAATGACTCTGATGATTTTTTTGGTAATGTTTATCATGGAATCTGCCACTGGTAAGTAAAAGTCTTCAATTCAATAATAGAACCTTCAAAATATGTGCCAGCTTCTTGACAGTTGCTTGGAGTAGGACGAGTTTTGTGTTTTGCAGCCAAGAACAAAAACTTAAAGGTTTGGCAATTTCAGCCCAGCTCCAGACTTGGGAAATTTGGTCCCAAACACCAAAATTATGAAATGAAAAGGAAGGATGCTACCTGGAGAAACCTGATGATGTTGTATGTGACCATGACTGTATGAAGAGACAGAGCAAGCAAGAGAAAGAGTCTGCTTCTTTTTGTGCCATTCAGAAGTGTGGTCACAATAGTTGCTAAAAAACAATAATCTCTGAGAACCTCAGGAGAAAGAGACACTTAAGGCTGATTTTGTTTTTGACTCTTAATGCTAGATCATGGTTCATTTTCTGTACTTTTAATGACTTCTGTATGCAAAAGTAAATTTGGCAAATTTGTCTGGAAAGGTAGACTTGAAGACTAAATTTTACACACATTATCTCATTCCAAGGCAGCTTTCCAAAGATATCTGAAGTTTTTCAGAAATGTATCTACATAATGATTCAGTTTTAATTAAGAAGATAAGGAAATGCAAATGTTAATTTATAAGATCTGTGCTTTTATCTCAGACATATTTGTCAAGTCAAACCATATGTGAAGAATTTCTCCTTTCCTTTTCCATTTGTGGCTGCTGCTTTACTGTAGAGTGAGGCCAGATTCTGCCCTTTGAGTCAATTTGATTCTGACACTGTGGAACTCATGAAAGAATCATAGAGATAGGGAAATTTCCTTTTATTTTCAGCTCCCTTTTCCTTCTGGTATTGCTTTGGTAAGATACAATAAAGGCTTGGAAAACTGAGTTTTTCAGTAAATATTGCAGGAATAAATAAATAAATGCTGCAAGACAACTTTGCTGAAAGAAGTCTCTTTATAAAATGCCAGCAGCACAGCAAATCACTTTAAAGTCAGGCTAATGCAATTTTCTGAAATAAGTACTTGGCTTACTAATATATCTTTTTTCCTCTTTCTCTGAAGAGAAGCTGTGCCCCCTTCGTGCCTCCATTGATGTTCTAGAAGGGGAATATTTTTTCCTTTGTTATCTTGAGTCAAGGCAAGAACATTTTCAGGAAGAAGCATGCACAATAATCTGGTACAAAGAAAGTGCTGGAAAGCAGCAACTGATAAAGGAAACACAGAGAATTGTTTCACAAATGAATTTTCTGGAGTTTTGGCCAGCTGAACTCAGTGACTCTGGGAATTACTCTGTCATTCACAGGTGGGTACACAACACAATGGGTAAATTTCTTGCCTGTGAACATGTCTATGATGAAGACAATTTCTTTTGTCTTGTTTTCTATAGCTAGTGACATCCATATAAAAGAGGCTTAGGGAACTGCATTAGCTGCAGTGTCATTTCCCACTTTGTTTCACAATAACTATCAAGATGGACCTATAACAGTTACAAATATCTATAAGGAGTTTCAGCCTTTTAAATGTCCTGTAAACCTTTTGATAAGGCAGGTAGTATTTTGCCTGGCTTGTGATTAATTACCTAAGCAAAATGAGTGTCAGGAAACCTTTCTGTCCACTGCCAAGAGAAAGGAAACATTTGCTTGCCTTCTTCCCCAGACTTGCTCTTGCTTGCTGTGTTGAGTGGATCTCATGCTATGAGGCTTGCCAAATCATCTAACTGTACAGTAAGGATTATAAACAGAGCGTAGCTGACAACTCTACTTTCTGTGCAAACCTTTGCCTGCATGGAGCCATTCAAAGAACAAATGAAATAACTGGGTTTGATTTCTCACTGCTGTAGAACATCATGGGTTAGGAGGAGAAATAAGGATGAGCCTCCATTATTTGGTTGCAATCTTCTTTGGAACACCATGAAAGACTAAAGGACTAAATCAAAGGTTTGCTGCATGGAGTTCTTACGACTAACTTGCACTCAACTCAAAATTCAGCATTTACAGTTGAAGCAATGATTAATTTTAAGAAGATTACCTTGTATGTAATGATTTGTACTGTTCTCCAAGTAATATTTTTAAGGTTCTAGCCAGGTTTGTAAATGGTATGGGGCTGTGGACTGAAAAATGCTCTCCACATTTTTCCGAAAATATCGCAGACTCAAGTTTGATAGTTTACAGTTCTAAGACAGACTTCAATTGGTAACTTCCAAGTCAACTTGGAAGCTGAAAATGTCTTGTTTTATTTTTCCATGTATCATTACTATTATCTCCTTACCAATATTATTTTGAAAAGTACTGACCCATGGTACACGAAATGCAAAATATTTTGAATTGTAGGGTAAATCTTGAGAAAAAATTTATTCATCTATGTTAAATTCAAGAGGATTTTCTTTAGGGATGATAAACATGGTAGCTTGACTAGTTTGTTGTGCAATCAGTTTTGTTGTGTTGATCAGTTGTATGGTCACTTCACAAAAAAGCTATTAAATCTAAAATCTTGCTCCAATGCCACCTAATCAGTTGCACAAAATGCAGACTGACTAATTTTGGCATGGGGAAAGATAGGTAGAGATCATACCTGAGTTGCCAGGCGACTGAAGGAGTCTGCCATAAGGAGTCTAAAATACAGGACAAAAGAGAAGAGAGCTATGATAACCCCAGCCTTAATTCACGATCATTGTGGTTTTCTGATTATTTTAAGGACTGAGAGTAATGACAGTAAATCCACAGCAAGTCACAAGAATTCTATAAAATTATTATGAAAATGTGTGAACCTCAAAACGGAAGGAAACAGTCTTACATATAGAAGAACGAGATGACAGGAAAAGAACTGAAGTAAAACTACTAGAATGAAGTTTATTAAAATAAGTAATTGTTGGAAAACACAAAAATGTCAGAATCCTTTATGAGATGTCTTGATTTACTCATTTGCTTAAGAGAGAAACTCAGAAAAAAATTTTCGATTACATCAAAGCATTCATTTGGAATTGAGAGTTTTGATTTTCTGCTTTTTTGTCTTGTCTTCTAGAATTATGTTAGCTGCTACAATTTAAAAATCAGTTTTGAAAGAAAGTATTTTTGTTTCAAGGAAAATATTTCTTACTCTGAAACATCTTTCTCTCTCTTTCTTTCTTTCTTTCTTTCTTTCTTTCTTTCTTTCTTTCTTTCTTTCTTTCTTTCTTTTTTTATTTTGTTTTGTTTTTAAATTTGTTTCTGTTAGGCTCATATGAATACACATTTTTCTGTTAGGATCAGAATGACGCCAGAATCTTTCAATTCTCCTGTGGGAAATCTTCACAGGTCTCACTGCTGGAACGACAGGCATAAGGGGATTTTTTTCATGGGATTTTAATGGGATCATGGACTTAGTTTATAGAATGGTTCTCACTATTGGCAGGCATATGAAATGAGTTACATTTCAGCCAATACAAAAGATTATTGCAAAAACTGTTTTCTGCAGAGACAGAGGACTTTTAGTAGTCTCTATAAGGAAAAATTGTGAGCTATTGTGGACTATTGAACTAGTTTAAGATTTTATAAGAATGACTGAGTGGAATTAGTTTAATTTCAGAGTATTTATAGTAGGTTAAAAGTTTTACTTTTGAAGGAAGATATGCTAAGTATATTTTTATTTATATTTTTAATTTTCAACTTTAATTTAGTGATAGGTGTTTGTAAGCTATATGGGAAATAATTTTTAGAGTACTTATAACTGTTTAGGCAGTTTCAGAGAACAGTATGACAATTACATATACTGCAGATTTTCAAGAAAAGAAGACAACATGTTGACAGATTTTGCAAACTAATTAAATGTAGGAATTTTTTTTCAGATGTGTTACAACTGACAATATGCAAGAAGTAAGAGGAGAAAGTGATGTAACAATGTTTTTATGGTGTTTTAAACACTTATTTTTTACTTAAAGAGGAATCAGAAATTTTACAGTTAAACCAGAAGTGTCCTGCTGAGACATACATAGATAGCTGAAGTGTGCATATGTGTGTGTTGATGTGTTCACATGTGTTTATTAGTACACTAGACTTAAAATATGAATTCAGGAATCAATGGACATCACCTGCAGGCCTGAATGTGTTCAACTTCAGCAATATTCTTGAAAAGAAAAATTTCATATGTACTTGTAGCGAGTATGGTAAGCAGAAAAAGACTGTGTCACAGGTCTTTGGAAAGATTTGTAACTTGTATAGTTTTTTTAATAGCCTGTATCCTGTGGTTGTCAAAGTGAAAAACAGAATACAAAAAAGCAGGTCATCAGGTTGCTCTATTTTGGTGACCTTGAAACTGAGAGAACTTAGAGGTTCCTGAAAAAAACCAAAAGCTACAGAGAACCATGATAAACACATGATAAATTTTAAAATCCTAATATTGCTCAACTTTTCAATATGTTTAGACCAGGTGAAAGCCATGGGAACATACATATGGAGTTATTTCTGCAGTTTGGAAAGCAGAGTGACAGTCTCTGCAGTAGACTGAAATATCGAGATAACACTGGGTTGTTGCAGTGAAATAGCTAAGGGATGACTTAGAATTGGCTATGTATCCAGTAAACTTGGTTTATATTCTCTAAGGGATTTCACTTCCCTGTATCATCTTCTGAGTCAAGCTAGACTTTGTTGCTCTTTCTTGGTGGGTTTGTCGGGGGGAGATTGAAAAGCTGTTAAACCAGAAATGATTTTGTTCCTGACAAAATATCACTAAAGAATCTCAACAAGTAAAAACCAGGAAAAAAATAAATAAAAGCGTAGCAGTTTAAAAAATACAACTAAATGCCTTTTTTGGTTTTTTTTTCTTTTTTTTTCTTTTTTTTTTTTTTGTGTGTTGAAAAACATGCTATGTAGCAGACAACTAGAAATTATGTAAGAAAAATTCATCTTTGTTTGCAAAGGTATGGTTTTAATACCGTCTGGAGACATTCTCCTTGCCAGATTTTGGCTCATCAGGTAGAATATCTTGATCCACTTCGAGTGGTTTCCCCAAATAGGATCACAGGAGAAAGCCTCTGTGGAGTGACAGTGCTGGGGAGAATATATGGCTTTATGGACCCTTTTCTTTCATCTGCTGAATCTAGAGAGTAAAATCATTTGCATTTCATTGCTAGATCTGTAATGACTTCTCTGACAGTATTCAGATTAGTAGAGTTATGCCTAAAGAAACACACAGACTCAGTGGAATTAATTGAAATTACTGTTTATGTCCACATCTAAACTTATCTTAGATACATTAACTGTCAGGCAGAGAGAGGCCTTTCTGGGCCACAGATGATCTTGTCCTAAACAAAACATATAAAATAGGTCGTATAAACTGCACTGTAACAAGGTGACTTCTGACTGTGGCCTCACTGCTGACTGTTACTAGTAGCTCTGATTTAAATGTGTAAATACGATGTTGAAGTGTAGGTGAGAAGAACTCCACCCACAGTGAATACCCATACAAGCTCATCTCTGATGGAAAAGTTTTGGTAAGGCTTTTCCTGTTTGTAACAGCATAGTTAGCTGATTTAGAAACCAAGCCACTAGGTTTTGGTTTAAAGAGTCAATTACACTTATGAGTAATGAACAACTCAGGTGAATAAGGGGAACCCGTGTAGCTTGAGAAAGGGTACAATGCAAAGAGGGTGAGCAGAATACATAAATACATTTGTTTGGGGAGCTTAAAAAGCAGAAAAGAAACAACCCAAGTCTTGGTCTAAATTAGTCATAAAAATGATGTCCTAATAGCTGTTCTGAATCTTGTACACTCAAAAGGCATGTTAAGAATGGTGTTTAAGCTGATGTACTCACCAGGGATGCTTCTCCATTCCAACTGCTTTTTCCTCTTGGCCTTTCTCATTGAAATGATTCTTGACTAGTTGCAGTTCTGGAAGCAATTTATTTTTCTTTCCTTGGAGGCAGAAAGATTGAAACATATTTATGAAGATATGACTGACATTGGAGGGAAGGGCTCTGTGATTGCTGCTTTTCCTTCGTCAGGCCCTGCTTGTTCAGAAAACAAATGAGAGCTTTATGCACTAATTGCAAAATCTCACCCATTAACTGACAGAATCTCGCCCACTAACTGACAGCAACATATGGCTTACTCTTAAGCTCTAACTTTGCCAAATTTAAGTCAAAAGTCCTCCAGGTTCCTTTCCCTTGGTAGTCATGTATTTTGATATATCAAACGGTGAAATAACAGCTATAATCTGATTCTTTCAAGGAATATATGGATAGAACCTAGTAGATATCTAAATGACAATGATCAGCTCCTAGATATTCAAAAGAGATATTTTTGGAGCATATTTATGTGATCTTTTATAGACACTGCATGGGATGTGATGACTCTGCTGCAGAAGTGATAATTCCTGACTCTTCCAGTCAGTCTGAGGTGCTCAGCTGCTACAGATCTCTGATCAGTGCAGACTCAAAGACAAAGAGATGCATCCTTTCCAAAATGCCTTGTGTTGCAGACATGCTTGAATCCATAAATGATGCTGTAATTCAGGAGACTTGTGGAGTTTAGAAATATTTCCAAAATATCATTGACTACCTGCAGACTATCAAACAATTATAATTGATTAATGTTGCTTTGTGAACAATACCAGAGTTGCCTATCTTAATTCTAATTTTAAAAATATATTTTTTATTTTATGGCTTTTAACCTTAGCAATACACAGGAAATTAAACCTTAAATCTTTAGCTGATTCAAAGTCCAAAATTCTTTGATGCTCTCATGTAACTATGCATGATGTCACAGATTGCTGTATCCTTGTTCAGGTCAATGTAGCGTATATTGTCATGATCCATAGATATAATTGTATTGTCAAATGTTTTGTCATCGTGCTTTTAGTTTTGGTAACCTGTTTGGTTAAACGAAATTACACTTATTTGGAAGTGGGAAAGTGATAAAGGGGAATAAAAATAATTGGGTCACTGTAGATGTACTTTTTACCTAACAGATATATTTGAGAATTTATTTGTATTTTGTAACTCACCAAGCTGCATTATTTTAAAAAGCTCCTAAAACTGATTTTGCTATATTTTTTTTTTTCTTAGCAATGGAAAACAAAATTTGACAATTCAAAAGTGGACCTTGAATGTACTTGAAAGAAATAAAAGCAGCTGTTTCAATGAAAATCATTTAACTACAGAAATTAAAAGTGCTGGAACTGGCCATTCACTGAAATGCAGTGATTTGTCTGTCTATGAAAATGACAGCATAACATGGTACAAGGTAATTACTGAAACAGTTTCACTCAAATCATTGGCTGTAGAAACAAAACATCTGATTACAGGAAATATTAATTGCAAACACATTTTTAGAAGCATCTACAAGCATTGTAAAGTTTTAATTTCTCATGGGATTAGGGGAAAAAAACTTTAGACAGATACACAAAACAAAGTTTTTGTCTGCTGTCAGGTTTGTTAAAAAAATATACCTGTTTCAGAAGTTATTAAACTAGTAGTTTGGAATGATAAAAGATCTGATGTGCATGTCTGTCTGCTGATTTAGGCAGCAGCTGGTTTAGCCAGCTGCTACTTTGCTGATACAGATATTGTACTGATGCTAAATGAGGTGCCAAGATTTTTATTTTACAGTTGGCATGTATTTGTAAAGTAATTGCAAACTTTTCAATTTTGCTGTTTCTGAACAGTTTTGAAGTGTGTAACAGATCCAGTTCTGTTCATTTTTGGCAAGTCATCTTTTTGAGGAGTGCTCCGTATTCCTCTCAGGTGTCCTGGTTGGAGTAACAGACCCTGTTCACTTCAAGATGAATCAGTTTCAGGAAGGGATTTTGACTGGTTTAGTACAGGCATCTGGAGTAGCCTGGCAAGAATGAGCTACAGCCCTGTTCTCTTGTCTTTTGGGGCCTGGGAGGATGGGACCATTGATGTATAGGGACATAGGTCATTATGTTTTCCTCAATTGCAGTGTTCACAGCTTCTAATGGGTTAAATGTTCAAATGTTGCATTTAAGTGATCATGAGTGAAAATTTGGCCTGCACCTCTTTTGGGTCAGATACATGTCATTGAGACAGTGAAAAGGTCACAGTGACACTTTGTTTCAAAAAATATTCTTAATTTCTTTAGTGTTTTGAATGCACGTTTGCTAGAGAAAAGTATTTTCTGGTTTTATTGATACAGGACTGCAAGAACTATGAAAATGAAACAGAGAGGGAACTAAATTTTAGAACCTTAACAGTACAGCACTCTGGGATATATACCTGTAAAATTTTAATCAGTCATGAAGGAAAGATATACCACAGCACAAATACAATTAAGCTCATAGTAGAAGAAGGTAAGAAATCGTTCTAAAATTTTGAAGCATACTTTTAGGCTCACTTTACCATGGAGATTTTTAATTGCAGTTCTCATTTGATAAATATATACCAGGAGGAACAAGTCTGGTAATCTGAACTACTTCAGAATAATTTGAGAAGTTAAAAAGCAGAAGTTAAGATGAAATATTACCAGTTTTGGAAAATGTATTTAGTATGTTTTCCCTGCCATTTTATTTTTTTTTCAAAGTAGATGCTCTGAGTAAGTCATAAAAACTTACTAAGAATTTTGCACAAGAGCCTTTCCAACCACTGCAAATTGCATTCTGTATATATATATGTATGTGAAAAAAATTCAGCAAGACATACTGGATTTTAAGCTACTCAGTAACACCAGAACCCAGATACTGTTCCGTGAATTAAATGGAATGTTTGTGATTAATTTTATATATAGAGCAAGTATGTAACTTTAACTGTGGAAGAATGTAAGTAAGGTATTACTTCAATAGCAATACTTCTATTTTAGATGCATCAGAGGCTGTCACTTTGGAGATAGTTGGACATCATGAAGAAATTGAAACAGAAATAGGTATGAAATTAATGCAAAAATCTTTATGCTAGCTACCCTATCTACATGCTTTTGTTCTGATTTCTTTATGGTCGATGGTCTGGATAAGTGTAACCAAACTAAGAATTGTCTGTGCATCATCCTGTATCTGATCTAAGCTCACATCCGATAGTGTTTCCCTAGTGTATGACATGATTGATATACAAGTACACTAAATGTACCCTTTCACAGAGGCAGAAGCTGAGGTTGTTGCTACAACCTGCAAGAGAAAGTGGTGATGGTGATAAACCATCTCTCCATGGCTTTCTTTTGTAGATAGCAAACCCCCTTAAGCAATATGTAAAAGATGTATGGTTTACTCAGTGAACAGCAGTAATGAGTAATCCCCCTGATATCTGATGTGGTCAAAAATGTTATTCTTCAGGGAAATGAGAAATGTGAGGTGTGACAGTCCTGGCAATGTGTGCGTGAAGATCTGTATTGTCAAGATACCTTACCTATGCTTCTACCTGGAAGTAGGTTAGATAAAATGATCTGCAAGCTTCACATGGTCTTGGACAGTATCCAGGATTTTGCAATTGAGACTGTAATTAATTTTTAAAAACAGAAATTTACCTGTCTTTTCCCTCTCCTGTGCCTGAGGGCTTCTCCCAGTTACCTAATCCTTCTTTTCCAAGTCTTACCTCCTCTGTGGCTCATACCTGTATCTCATTTACTCGTCTAGGACCTCAGATGCTAATTTTCCTTCCTTCCTACCAATACTGCTTGGTAAGTCCTTTTCCCAGTGGTAGTACCCAAATCCTGTGATGCCTCATGCCCTTTTCCAACCTCCCAGTACACCCTTCCTGCACATTTCCTCCCCGTTAGTGTGCTTGTCCCAACCCTTAGAAGTTAGTGGGCTTTGGCATCAAATGCTTATGAACTACCTGTCTTCCATTCCTTATCTGCCTTGATAAGATCATTTGATAAGGTCATTGAACTACCTGCTGAGTGATGAGACAGATGGCATGGTGGAGAGTGAAGGGAATTTAGGACAAGCCAGGTCCATGGTCTTTAAAACCTCTCACTGTTTAGGATGGTGTTCTATAATATTTGCCTCCACATAGCTGTTGTGTATGGTGAAAATGCTAGAGTTGCAAGGTCAATGATATGAGGTTAGGTCTGTGCAACTGTGATTTGGCTTTCTAAGGTCTGAATCTATGATAGCCAATTTTTCGGCTGGATCTTGCTTTGAAGGTTCTAGAAGTATCTGATAAATCTTGAGAAGACAGCTTTGTGTGCTCATAGAGAATTGCTGGGCAGGCCTTGCTTACTGGAAAGTATTTGTGCATGATGGCCTGAACAAGGACTAACATGAACTTTTCCTGGCTTAATAAAGAGCATTCTGGATGTGTTCCCTGGAAATGATGCTGGAATAGCCCAGAAACTGTGGTTGCAGCTAACTTCAAGTCAAGCTTCCCATGATGGAGTTTAAAAAATCTCACACTCCAGAGCTGTAGTCTTCTGCCGTTATTTTTTCCAGGTGTACAGTTGTCCTTTTAGTTTTGCAATTTCTTAAAACTAACGGAACTTTATGGGGTGGCTCCTGACAGTTATAGTTAGTGCTTTGAAATGGCTGAGTAGCTGACTGAGTAAATGACTTGTTCATGTATTCAGGAATTTCCAGCTGTGATACTGAGATGAGAATTCGTTCTATGCCTGTTCAGCAGGGGCTTTGGTTTTATTGAGTAATCATATATAGTTTACTTAATATGATTAGTTGGTTGTAATTCCCCTTACCAGTTACTTACTTTTACCTGGCCCTGGAGCACTGCTGATAGGTTTTCCTCTTCTGTTCTCAGCCTCCAGAACAGTCTAGTTTAAAGAATCATAGAATATCTCAAGTAGAAGGGACCCATAAGGATCATCAAGTCAAATTCCTTTTAGTTCTCTAAAGCCTGAAATTCTCTGGTCTATTTAAACTCACCTGGCTGTGATGATTTTATCTGCAAGAAAGCAATGGATGACTGTCACTCTTCAACACTGCATGATTGCTGAAGCCAACACCAGTGCAGGTGTAACACCTATAAAACATTGAGCAGGGGCTATGAAATCCAAAAAGGAGCAGAGCTTACAGGATATGTTTCCTGGAAAGCTAACATTTCACTGCACTGTGTACATGAATACTACTTCTCACTAAATCTTCTCATGTTATGCTTTTTTTTGTAGGTAAAGAAGAGATACTCAATTGCACAGGTTTCTTGGGTTATTATATGCAAGAAGATGCCAGCCTCTACTGGTTAATTAACCAAACGTTTCCAGAACAATGCACAGGTATCCCTGAGAATGAACCTTCAATATGTGAAGAAGAATTCAAAAAACTACAGTAGGTTTCCTGAAAATGCTGCATTTAGTATGTGATAATGTCCTACACTTTGTGGAACTGCAAATTCAGTAAAACCACAGTCTGAGGGTTTTCTTTAGAACCTTTTCCTCAAAATATGCCTCTCAGGTGGCTGAAGGTTTCTGTACAGAAAGTGTTGGTAACACCATTCCTTGTTGCAGGTTGGGAAACAAGTTCTATGTCACAAGGCTACTACGGATTAAAAAAGTAAGAGATGAGGACATGCATCATAATTTCACCTGCATGTTGCAAGCTGATGAAAGCACACAGATAAGAATAGTAAAACTGAAGAAAGGTATGGCATAATCTAGAAATAATTTATTAATCAGCCTTCTCAATCCTGAGGGCATTTCAAAACACTGCTCCAAATACGTCTGTCTGGTTCTGAAGGCCTTCACACATCTAGTGCTGGACCTAACAACCCCTGGGTGATTCCTCCTGCTCTCAGATAGGATCAGAAGGAGTGCAAAGCAAAAGAAATACAGACTACAATGAGCATGTCTTGAGAGTGCCTTCGTAAAAACTTCACGAAGTTTAAAGTGTTAAAAAACTGTATTTGGAACTAAAAACTCAAAGATAAAATAATAATAATAACAACAACAACAACAACAATAAAAATAATAATGAAGAAAATCCTGAAAGAGATTAGAGAAAAAAAAGCAAAAATATCTCAGCCAAAGAGATCAAAGGGGACATTAAGAACTTGTGGATGGGACTGAGAGAGGGGTGAAAAGTAGCTAATAAGAGGAAATAATAAAAAATCTGAAGGAAACACATCACAAAAGTGAGTGACCATCATTTTGCGATGCTGTACATCTATGAGAATCTATAGTGTCTGTCTTGATCTCACATTACCTGCACACACATAAATGAACTGTATGTGATTGTATGCAAGATTCTTTCTCCTGTTTTTAGAGTAAACCTTGTTGTGTAGTTTCTCCTTATCTCAGGACCAGTGGCATGCATATGTGCTTGAAGCATTAGCAGGAAAGGATTCCCAACAACATTGTGATTTTTTGGAGGTGATTTTTAGGTGCCACTAGTATTGGATACAGTAATCTTGTCATATAATACTCTTTGTTAAGGCTATAATTTGCTTTGTTTCTCTTTTACAGGGAAGACTCAAGACCTGCCTGTGCACATATTTACCACTGGAATGGTCCTCGCTCTGCTATTTCCATTTGTTGCTGCAGCTGTGGTGTTTGTGTTTGTGATGTTTAGGGTCGACTTTGTTCTATTTTACAGAAATATATGTGGAAGAGATGATACTACTGGAGGTATGACTTTGCTAAAGCTGACATTGAAATAAGTGTAGTGATTAAAAATGTTTTATGGCATATAATATAATCATCTTTGAGGAAGATAAAAAATTATCTTAAATCTGGGAGTGGTGTGAGAAGAAACAAAGAATATATAAAAGAGAACTTGATGGTCAGGTGCTCAAGTGTGTTTCTTATATACGTGTGGCAATGGCAGCAGATGAATACAGTGAAGAAGCTGCCTCTGGAGCAAGCAGTGGGAGGGGTGTGGTTGGATGCTGTTCAGATAAGCTCTGTTCTGCCATATTCTTCATCACAAAAGTTGATAGGGGTGGAGAGGTTTGCAGTTGTCTATCCATGAAGAGGATGAACTCTCTGGAGATGTCAGATGGGCAGACTGACACAAATTTGTTTTCACCTCACTGACGCCCTTCAGTAAGGTGAAGGCTAAAATGTTTCCATAACTGTAGAGGCCATTGCATGTTTATAGGTTTATCACTACATGCACTTAAGGAGAGCAGGGGTGCACACTTCCAGTATCTTACCAGGCAGCAGCTCTGTGGCCTTCACAGCAAGCAAGCCTGACAATTACTCAATTTTAGGAATTAGTTTTCTGAAAATTGTGGTGACAAAACTTGCTGTATATATGGGTCTGATTTTCTTGGCCTTCCTTGGTCTCTAAATCAGCTTGAATATAACTTGAGTAAACTGCAATGGTTGGAGATTTTTCTGTAATGGATGGGTGTCGTTTATACCTCCCAGTGTTATTTATCTAGTTGTTGATGTCAGCTATCAGAGTTACACTGACTTACAGGAAGGATCACTGAGAACCTGGACCATGCGGCCCTGGAGGAGCTGCCTGTTGGATACTAAACAATGGATTTCCTACTCCTAGAGCTCTTGAAGGTGTAGGGCTTCATGGAGTTTGCTTTGTGCTCTCTCTTATGAACTACATGCAGTAAAGTATTCAGAAAGGGAAGCAAAGAAGTACAGCTGAAGAAGCAAAGCCAGGTGTGCTGGAGTATCAATCCCCATAGTTACTCTGTGGCAGTGTGGTGGACCTGGCCTCTGGACTGGCCTTTGACTTTGTGTTTGTAAATTAGTGCCCAAACCATGACCAGATATGGCATATTCTCATAACGAAAATAATTAACTTGTTTTTTGTCTCTTTGGCTGGTACCCATTCCACTTGATACTCTTAGACAAAGTATAAAATAAATGTGGAAATCTGCAATATCACTTAAATAGCAATTTTATCAGGTTACAGACACATTTTTTGCTTCCCTTCATTTCTTGATCTTCACAGATGGGACGCTAACTGGTTAAATAAATATAATTTTATTTTAAAAACACTTTAATGTAGAAAGAAAATATTTTCAAGTATTTGCCAAATGCAATCAGAATCTTTTGTATCAAACTTAAATTTCTTCAGGACATTTTTTGAATCTGATAAAGAGTGTTTGAAGGCTGTTCAAAGTCTTCAGAAGAAAGAGCAGGGGTTTCTAGATGCTTTGCTACTGAGACACTAAGTTTGAAAACCAGAATGGTGAATCAGATACCGGATTTCTAATGGCTGATAACAAGACAACAATTGGTGATTTCTTTTCAGATGGAAAAGAATATGATGCATTTGTGTCTTACCTGAAAGACTGTGTTTGTCCCATTGAAGAAGAGAGAGAATTTGCTTTGAAGGTATTGCCCATGATATTAGAAGAAAACTTTGGGTACAAGTTATGTATATTTGAAAGGGATGTATTCCCTGGAGGAGGTAAGTGTATTGAATATTCTTGTCAATAAATGGGCTCATCATCTTCACTCAAAGGTAAAAGTCTATAATTAGAAAGAATTCTGTCACGTGTTGTGCATTGAAAGGATACGTTTCATTTAATCCAGACTGTGTGCATGTAAAGTTTGCTTGCAAACATTTTACATGTTTTACAGTTATATTTATGAATTCATACACACTTACACACATGCACACATATATCAGTAATTACAAAGAACCAAGATGAAAAGATGAAAGAGCAAGCATTGAGAAGGTTAAGGTGAGGAGACAGAAAGTGTTAGATATTTCACAGTAATAGTGCTTTTGCTCTGCCTTTGCTGAGGGCCAATGAATGAACTCACGCTGACTGCACAAAGCAGCTGGTGTCTCTGGTACTAGTTATTCTCAGGTTACTTGTATGTTTGCTGTATCTTCAGTGTGGTGGTTGAAACCATTTTCTGAATGAAATGGGTGCCATAACAAAATAGAAATAAGAAATGGAATTTTGTCTTGCCTATGGATGTATCTGGCATCTGCCTTTTGCAAATGCTTAGATGAAAGGTACTATGAGTTTCCATTTAGTCCAAAGATCCAGTTAAGGACAAGAATTTCATTGTTCAAACCACAGAACAATAAAATCAGTCAGCCTCCTTCATTAAGCAGGATCTTGTCTCCTTATATCAATTCCTGACAAATTTTTCCAACCTGAGAGGTGCCAAAGCTCTTCCAAGCCCCTTTTTTTTTTACCTATTCTCTTTCTCTAAGTATTAAAAAAAATGTTTACTGAAGTGTGCTGTCTGGTTCTTTTAATAGTTGTAGCTTATTTCCTTTTCTCTGGTCTGATCCATTGTGAACATGTAAAATAGAATATTTCCTTCTTTCTACAGGAGTCTTTGGTGTTGTAATACCCTTGTCAGTCTCCTTTTACCCTCAGTTTTCTTTTCATTAGGTTAGGTTCTGCAGTTTGCTTTGCTTTTCTCTACAAGTCATGTTTTCTAGATCACTGGTTTATGTAGACTTTTTCCCATGGTGTTAAAAGAAGCACTGGAAATTGTGCATGAAAATTCAGTTTGATGTTTAAAGGGTATCACCATTCACTTTCATTCATCAGCTTTCATGCCAAAAGCCATCAATCTAAAACACAGCTGGAACTCCTTCTGTCATCACATGCTGGTCTTCTCAGCCCTGGATTACTGGAAATAGATTTGGGTGTTTGGTGTCATAAAGGAAGGTGTAACCTGAGGGTTACAGAATACTTGGCGAGAGGTTGCCATTTGTGCCTTTCTGTGGAATTGCTCCAATGGTATCTATTAGGAAAGAGCAAAGAGATGTCTGGTTGGGGGAAAGTTAAATTTTGCTGTCACCTTCTGTCCATGTGACTACTGCCAGACAGCTGTCTAGGGTAGATGGAAATTATAGGTATGTTTATGTCTGCTCTAGAGAACAAGCTTTGACCATACCTGAGTTAATTTTCAGAGATTTTTGGTCTTTAATACATATTAATCTCTTCACAAGGACAGGATACTTACATGCTGTCACTTTATAAGAGGGACATTTCTAGTACATATGTGAATTTAAAAGATAAGTCACTTCAATGCCTATCCTTTCAATTTAATTTAACAACAAATTTATCTTTAATTTGCAGCATTTGTTGATGATATCCATTCATTCATTGATAAAAGCAGAAGATTAATCATTATACTGAGCCAGAACTACGTTTCTGACAGAGCCATATATGAACTGGAGAGTGGACTGCATAAAGCCCTAGTTGAAAGAAAAACTAAGATCATACTAATTGAATACATGCCTATAAGTGATTACAATTTCTTGCCAGAATCACTGTCACTTTTACCATCAAAGAGGGTAGTGAAGTGGAAAAAAGATAAATCTCTTCCTGTGAATTCCAGATTTTGGAAGAACCTTCGGTACCTGATGCCAGCAAAACCTATCAAGGTAAAGACCAAAGGGCACTATAATAATCTCAACTTAGGCTCAGAAGCTGCTCAACCATGGACTGAGGGCTGTGACTTTAACGCAGTCATATAGCAATTCTGGAGACAGAAGATGTAGCAGGAAACGGTATGTTTTGCTAATTAATAGAACTAAGTAAACGGAGATTTTGGGAAATAGTGTTGATTAAGAGGCCAACTCTGAGATCTGAGAAGAATGAAGAAGTTACCACCATGACCAGGATGATGTTAACCCCAACTGCTAAATCCTATCCCAGAGAAGGTTTCCTCAGAAGTCTGCACAAGGAGCAGAAGCTTCATTCTGCTTAGGACTTACCACATGGCATGAAGCACAATGAAAAATATTTTTATTTCACAGTTTTCAATAATGTAGAATGGTACTAATTTTACTTTCTTATACCTTTTGAGGCCCTTCAATAAATAAATGAGTACTTGCAATCCCATTGTTATTTAGATCCTCTTTGTTCTGTATTTTGGTATTTTCCAAGGATTCTGGTTGTAAGTAGACGCAAACAGCTCCTGCTTAAAGAGCTTGGCATTCAGGCTTTGGGCAATATCAAGAAGAAAAAAACCCAAACCAGCAGAGAAAAGGGAGGTTAGAAAGAGTAGGGCAGTTTTGGATAGTTTAACAGTATTTACTACTGAATTGTACATGGTCTACAACTGGGAATCATTTGGAGGAATGGTAAAGACTACATCCTATTTCACTGAGAAGAATGTAAATGCTCATTTTGATAGGGAGAAGATGGGGGTGGGATAGAAATAATGGTATTTTGTTCATAGATGCTGATAGCACACTGGAATTGATTGCTCAGAGAGGTTGTGGAGTCTCCCTCACTGGAGATGTTTAAGAACTGACTGGACATAATTCTGTGCAATGTGGTCTGGGATGGCCATGCTTGAGCAGGAGGTCAGACCAAATGTCCCACTGTGGTCCCTTCCAACACGACTCGTCCTGTGATTCAGTGATTCTGTGATTCCATGTTTCTGTTATACCCTGAGCCGCCTTCAGCTGCTGCATGTAGGGGATTTAGGTGAAAATGAGATCTTTGGTGTGTAGATACACTCCTAACCCTTTGTAACACTTGTCTTAATATTATTTTTTAAAATAATGCTAATCTTCGCTTATTATTAGCTGCCTGACAGAAGATACCAATCTGACATAAATTCCTGGATAGAATGGAACCATATTCCCTCGTAGAATCAGTGGGGAGAAGTCAAGGGAGAATAATTTTGGAAGATCTTTTGTCAGGTTGCTAGGAGATCATCATGCCCACTCTCATCATTGTCTTGCATGCCATTACTGCTGGTTCTGAGGAGGCATCTCTTTTACACTGGCACTTAATTCACGCAGGTAGAGGAGCTTCATTACTTTCTCAGTGCACTTGAAAACACAGTTGGAGTGTTGGGTGTCATGACAATGTCTCAAGATTCATGGGAACGAAATGTTTTTTGTCAAATACCCTTTAATCATGCATACTTTCTGGAAGATGTTTAGGTAAAAGAAAAGGCTAAGTATACATTTCCAAAATGAAGACAACACCGTTGCCAGGTTAACAGGTAGATGGAAAGGAACAAAGGAATAAAGCAGAGATCTGTAGCGACCTTCAGATCAGCTCTAGGAGGTCACTTCTGTCAGACAACTAAATAGCTATGTAAATGTGGTACTTAGGCAAAAGGCATTCTCTGGTGTAAGCTTTTACTGAAGAGGATTTCTCCTCTGCAGACGTGTGCCTTTACATTTCCATATCTCAAATCTTTTGCAATGTTCAGTTCTTCTCTACCAGTGTTTCCTGTGTTTTCTAGACACAGATAATTTTTAACATTCTCTGTCAGCGCAGAAATGCCGTCAGACATACTGGGCACATCCATTTTCTGGCCAAACATCTTAGTAACTTTAGTAACTAAGAAAAGTTGGTAACTTTCCTAATACTTAACTGAGGTATTAAACCTTCTCCTCAGACATGTAGTTTTTCATATACTGTCATCAATGTAACGCCTAACAAATTAAAGGTCAAATGTGTTTTACTACATATGTAACTATGGATAGTGCAAATGGTTTGTTAATAGCTCTGAACTGAGCCTACCCTCTATGAGAATCAGCTACTATAAACTGAAATTGAATTTGCCATAGATGCCTCCTCACCTCAGCTTGGAGAGACAATGTGACTGCATATACCTGCTACACCTCATGAAGCTATACCCTAAAGCCTGTGACACCATATAGAATTTGACTGCCCTGAGATCTACAGAATAACAGAGGATTACACATAAGGAAGGTTGAAAGCTAAATGGCATTAACTCCAAAGTTGTTTGAATTTGAATGACTCAACATCTGTAAAAGGGGGAGTATTTTTGCAGAGAAAGGTATCATTGCACAGTCGCTTTATAGATGATCCTCACTGCCCATGATGCAGTGGTAAAGAGAGACAGGGGAAATTAAGGATATGCATACTCATAGTAATGCCAGATGTTGTTCTTAGTGATCTTATATCATGAATTACTGACATCAATCTGGGCTTGTAAATGCCCGCTTTCTGTTTGCCAGTCCATAGAGAAAAGGAACTGTTAATATTGCTTTTATAGACTGTAGTTGTGATGATTTGCCTGATCATGTACGTGTCAATGTGTAAGTGAATTCATATAATAGTTGGTTTGAGGTAATGGGTCATTTCAGTGACTTATACTGTGGGTTTTGTTCACTTTTGCACTTAATAAAACTATATTTCCCCTTGTCCACGTCTGTGGCTTCCATTTTTGCTGCAGCTAGACAGAAGTAATACCGTGAATGAGTGTTTTAAGGTCGCTTATAGAATCACTGACATATGTAGCGGCAAAAGCAGGTTTAATATAAAAGTGAAAGGGTGAAAAAGTTCATCGGCAAGGTTAATTCTACTGCTTACTAGATGGCTAAAGCATGCAGACAAAAATCAGACTAAAACCCGAAAATCAATCAATCCAACCCCAAAGTCAATCAGAAAATTATCTACAAGGAGGCTGGAGGAGGAGTGGGGGAAAGAAAAGAGTTAGGGTAGGAAAAGGTAAGGATGAAAAAGAATAAGGAAGACCCTTCCATTTAGGCACAAGATTCAGAGTCACAGATAAACCAAGCCACAGCCTTGACCAATAGTTTAGGCCTAAAGGTTTAACAGCACTTAACCGCACTTAATCAATAGCTTAAGTTAAACAATTTAACAAAAGATTCATATAGAATTTACTACAGCACAACAGTAACTCATTTACAGGCCCAGCTGAAAAATTTAAGTCCTTTGGGGTGAGCAACATTCATAGTACATTTGCTATAGCATATTCACACTTGCATGCACGCAGACCTGGAGAAGTATATATAAGGTATACCTGTGAAAAATGCCTCTTGAATTCAGTGAAGTGCTCGCATCAGATGCCTTTGCATCTTCTCAAGGGACAAAAGGTTGAGCCTTGAGCAGTGGGGGTGTCAGCCCAAGATCTGGTGTTGTCCAGTGATCCTCCCAGTATACCAGACTTGAGAGTTCGCTGGCTCTGAGAGGGAGATTGCTGCTTGCAGCCCACTGTGGTCCAGGAGAGCAAATAGGGTCCTACTTAGTACTGCTGTTTATAGGGTTGCAAGAGAGTGGGCTTTAATCATAGTAATTTTCCATCCTGGCCACAATTTGGGTTGGAAACTTTCTTCAAGAGAGCTCAGTCCAGGGGCTGTTCAAGGCCAAGGACTATTGAACATTTCTCAGCTCATAGCATGACCTGAGGGATTGGGGGACAGAGATGCACCACCACAAGTAAGTGTCAAAAATCAAGCTTGGAGTATGAATAAAAAATGAAAGAAAAAACAAGTGTGTTTAGACCACAAACAACGAATGTCTCATTTGTAATTTAGGAAGATTAAAACAAAGCCAAATCCAAAAAAGCTACTGAAATATGTAATTTCCCCGAGGAGGACACAGATGGGATCAGTAAGGAGGCAGCTGTTGCAAGGCACCAGTCTTGAAATTTCTTGTCTCTCTTGCTGTGTACTACAACATAGTAACTGGCTGTGAGAACATGGCCTGTGTCTGCATTTTTTTAGTGTTACTGCTTGACTGGTTTCTACCAGACAAAATACAAGCTGGAAGAAAAACAGGATCAAAGAACTCTTCTTGTCTATCGATAATTGAAACATAAATGTAGGAAGAATTAGGTCTACTGTATGTAGTACCTTTACTATAGGATAGTACTGTATAAGGGCCGATAACTGCATCAGGTTTGTCAGTTATAGGGTTTTTTTCCTACTGTAAGTGCTTCTGTTCCTTGATGACCATCTGCATTCTTTACAGAGGTTGGAGAGGTAAAAATTGTGAAGCAGGAGTAAATTCTCCCTCCTAAACAGCTGTATCACTCCGAATCCAAGCATAAGGACAAATCCCATCAATTCCACCACTCTCCAGATTGTAATGAGAGCAGGAGATTTGCAGAAGGGCTGGACATAGGGAACATTAAGATTTGCTGGTTATGGTGCAGAGCAACTGAAGATGCCTGCAGAAGCAAGTTGTCGTCAGTGTGTTTACTTAACTGGAAGTTAAACATAGCTGTTGCAGTCAGCAATCACAAAAAAGGAGAGCACCAATGAGGATGCTCCAACAGATTCTGGGCACACAACTACTGTGTGTGCAGGGCAAGGTTAGTGTTCACTGCACATCTCAGACGTTAGGGGAGTACACAGTTGATTTATGCGGAATGGACTAGAATTTTATGTGTCACATCCAGAATCCGGTAAGATTGATTCCTCAGGTCATTAAAAATGGCTAGAAAATAGAGATTAACAGCTATGAAGATAGATATGTGAGCCTGACCCGGAAGGTTGCTCTAGAACTTGTGGTTATATATTGAAGTTGTCCTTTTGTATCTTGATTTCTCAGAGAAAGTAAAAAAAAGTTGCTTTCTTCTTACAGACACCTATGGTCCAGCTTGCAGACTTTAAGAATGTTTGAAACGTTGCTTTTCCTAATGAGATGCTTGTGATGTACTTGAAAAGCATTCAGTGTTTTGAAAAAGCAAATGTGATTGCATTTTTGGGAAATAATTTTCTGAACTAGAATTAGATGGGGTGTCTGGGTGAAGCAGCAGTTACCAAGCTTTCTGCAGTATCCACAACTTACAGCTTCCTGTAGTTCAGCAATCCAACTTTTCTGAATTTCAGCGAAAACAGCTGCAAATAGTCCACAATAGTAATTTTTTTTGGTTTGCTTTGTTGGCTAAATATGTAAACAAGTCATCACAGAGTTTTGTCTCATTGTTTGATCTCCCATCTGGCCTCTATGGGTGAGAAATAGTCTGTACATCAGCAAGATATACCACAGTCCAGTGTAATATATTTGCTGCTTGTAACTTATCAAGTACAAAAATAACAGAGTTCAGTACATTGATGCCTTAGGGTATTTCTGAAAGATAATAAAATAGATTTACGGGTTATTGCTCTATTGTTTTGACCACTACCATAACTAAGCCAATTTCAGTTGTGTGCTGGAGACCTCATTACACTATGTGGCTACAAAACTGTTTACTATTCATTGCAGGAAAATTGTAGCTGTTTTAGGAGTTTTGACTATGGTGAAAGAACACGGTTCCATAAGAGGTTCCAAAATTACTTGTAATGGTGTACATATCTGACTTTTTAGAAAGAGTTGGGCAAATTCAGTAGTGACTGTGTCTAGTCTTGAAGAGATGGCAGTATATACTAGGAATTACCTGAATATCACTAGCAAAAAGTCTCTTGAGGACTTCATTACAAGACTTTGTTTATGGATTCAGGCTTTTCTGGAGACTTGAAAGTAAATATTTAGCTCTCGGCTGTGATAGCAGTGTCTCTATTTGTGCACAGTGGCTTGATAATCAGTACATTAAGCATAATTATTTATGTAATACATAAGGAAGATACTGCCTTTATGGACTAGCAAAAAAACCTCATCTACAAGGAGGGAACTCATACACTGGAAATGAAAATGTGACAATCTCAGGAGTGTCTCCAGCTTCCAGCATGGTGAAGGAAAGACGAATACCAATTAATTGCTTTCAGTGAAGCAAGACATTGAGACCTGCAAGGCAGAGCCATGAGGATCACCAGGGGAACCATGAAAAAGGATCCTAGAAGATTTTAAATTGGCTAGGTTTGTAAAATTAACAGGGAAAGGAATAGGAGCATGTCTCAGTTTGAGAGACAGGTGTCTGCTAAGGAAGGCAGAAGTCTTCCTTGGAATGGAAAATGTGGACCCCTTCCCTCCAAATTGTTATAATTTTGAAATTAAGGGGCTCTCAGGCAAAGATATGAGAATAGGAATAACAGTTCTTTACTAGTACATCCCATAAGGCAAAACCAACAACTGTGGCATTAACAACAAAACAGAACCAGAACCCAGTGACGGCCTTCTCGGCCGCAGGCACTTTCCCCTTCGGCGCAGTTCCGGTCACAGCCGGCAGGGGCGCTGGTGGCTCCCGGTGCGCAGGGCAGGTGCGATGGTTCCCCCGCGGCTGCAGGGGGCGCTGCGGCGCGAGCTCGGGGAGAGCGCAGGAGGGACAGCGTGACCGGGACGGGATGGGACGGGACGGGATGGGAGAGGGGCTCCCTGCACAAACCCCAGGGACAGCCGAGCCCGGGGCCCCAGCGGGACTCTTTTGGAGGCAGCAAGCTGGGATGGCAGAGACGAGCAAAAATCCTGGGGTGGTGGAGGAGATGTATCACACTCCGGAGCCGTAGTGGGAACCCCCGGGACGTTTTAGCAGGCAGGAGGTGTGGAGCTACAAGGTAGTGAAGGCTGGAAGCAGCGCCGAAGAAGCGGTCAGGCAGGGCAGCGGCAGCCCGGCTCCAAGCAAAGCAGGGAGAGGCAGGATTGGGCACCCAGGCAGATGGTAAAAAGTCCCTCCCTTAGTGAGGTGGGTGTCAATAAGGTCCCAGTTCAGAAGGCTGCTCTTACGAGCAGCGGCTCACCCCATGGCAGAAGAAGCAGGACCGGGCTGGACCATGGTGACAGTCGTGAACTGTCCTCTCCAAACAGTTCCGACTGTCCCTCTTCCCCAGCTGAGAGTGAGAGAGCGAGAGCTAGGGGGGCTGTTCCCAACCCTGCTTTTTCCAGTCTCCCATCTTGCAGTATCTCTCTCCTACCTGGGAAACCTCAGGTAATGAGAGAGGGGCCATCAGCACTCTCCCCTGAGCTGATAACTTCTTTTGTCCGTTAAGTGTCCAGTCATTATGGCCCCTTAGCAACATGTATGGGGAAAATTCCTCACGAAGGAAAAAGAAAAAAAAAAACCAAAAAAAAGAAGAACCCCTAAAACCCCTGCAGAGCATTATTACCAAATGCATACAGGAAAAGAAAAGCACTAGAAGGAAGAGCTGTAGAAGCTAAGGAATGCTGTCCATACAAGGATGTGTCCTTGAATAAATGTTCGATGGGCATTAAAACTATTATAACAGTAAGGTCTCCTGTGACAGTAAAGGAGAAACTACTCTGATCTACTTTTAAGCTGGAGTAAGTAAGTTTCTGAAAGCAAACCAAAAATTCAGCAATGGTCATCCCTGTCAGGTTTATGTTTCTTGGCTTGCAGTAAGCAGGCTGGACTATCTAGGAAGGCAAGAAGGAGTTCTTATGGAATTTGAGGTGGTAGACAATCTTTTCTAATTAACTTCAAAGGATTGTGAGAATGAAAAGTTTTTAAAGGCTTGAGAGGTGAGAATTTGCTTGCCCTTTCTCTGTTGGCATGTGGCTATTCAGTTATTAATATATTCAAAGTACCTCTGTGGCTCTAGATGTGTTAGTCCCTGATGCCCAAGGCAGAAGGCACTGTAGAGCAGCAAATTTGTGCTAAGTACCACCTTCCTTTATTTCACAAAGAATGACCCACAAGTTCCACAAGCCACCCTTGACTGTATGTCATTTCACTGAGTGCATAAACTAGTAAGAAAGGGACAGAGGTTCATACTTAGATATTGTTCTGACACCTCCTGCAACAGCAGAACCAGCACCACTGACTCAGCGTAGAAGATAATCAGAGTGGAAAATTTCTTACCCACTAGGTGTTAACCATAGCTGGGCAGAGGAGGAGGTGATGTGTAAATGTGTTGAGCCAGAATAGTGCCAGAATAGTACCAGAATAGCAAAAAAACCATAACCCTCCCAGCACTATAAGATTATACTGCATACACAGTGAGATGGGACATTGTTCCTGCTTGAGCAGAAGTGAGGTGGACAAGGTCATATAAAGCCCCCAACCTTGACTTTTCACAGGAGTGGGGAGGTACAATTTTCTGGAGCTATAGCATAAAGTATGCTAAATTTTAGCAGAGTGGGAGGGTAAGTGAGTGAAGGGGAGAAGAGGGTGGGGAGAGAGAGGAAACAGGGAGGATATTCTGGAGTGGTCCTTTACCCTCTTCTTTATGCACTCTGCACTTTGTCTAGCAGCCAAGGATAAATATGGACCTTGGAAGTGCAAGTGTGTGAAGCAGCTTTTTTTAGCATCTATATTACTTTGACAGAAGATAAAGGAGTGAATTGAAGCAGAGGCTTAGCCAAATATTTGGTACTATATAGAAGATTTTCATCCAGCGTAGTAACTGGTATGACATACTACTCAGACTTCTGCTAGCATGGCTTTCAAAACTGTGTGTGGCTGATGCTTCTGTTGTATTTCTGAGATGTATTTCTGATATAATAGTTGGACTGTTATGCTTAATTTTTTATTGTGGTAAGTCTTATTGCTTGGACACTATGATAATTTATATTTAGAAACAAGGAAGGACATTTTGTGTCTTTAAGATGCATCTCTGTGAAAGAACCAATTTTTTCTTATAATCTGAGCTTGAAAGAAGGGCTTTGATTTCAGCTGTGTTGCACTCTGTAATTCCTTTAAGTGAAGAGGGAACAAAAGTGCTTTTTTTTTTCTAGTCAGACAGGACACCTTCAACAGCTTAATTCTTTATACTGAAATTTCTAGAGATAAATTGGAGCCTTTTGTAACTTATAAATCAAGCATGTATTTTGTATGGGGCAAAACATTGAACATATTTTAGGAGACAATTGCCAAGCTTGATCATCAGTGGGCTCAAGTCTGGAATAAGCAGAGACCTAAAAAAATGGTGGAAGTCAAGAATATAAATTCTTTATCTCCAAATCTCAGAACCGGACAGAATCTAGCATTAATACTGGTCATCGCATAAAGAATGTTTACATAAGCAGAGGCAACATTGAAATCCCCTGTTATGCAACAAACAGCCTTTTTTAACTTCTTGTGGAAAAAGTGATTGACCCAATATGCAGTTTTCATGGGTTGGATGCTGGCCAAAGGCCAGTGCACTCACGAAAAATCACGTATTCATTTTCCTCTGTTATAGTTGAGCGGAGGAGGGGAAAGAGCAATTTTAAAAAACTTCATAAGTTTTTTAAGGGGTGAGACAAGAATTAGGAAAAAACACCTTAAGGGGCAAAACAGGCTCAAGATTTAAGAAAGTATAAAGAAAAAATTATTAACACAATTAAACGAGGGTAATGAGAACGAATATAAACCTTTAGAACACCTCCCCCCCTGCCCCCCCTTCTGGCCTTTTTTCCCATCGACAGTGCAGGGAGACAAAACATGGGGGTCGTTTTGGTCAGTTTGTCATCTTTAAAAAAATAAATTTTCTTTCAGTTCATTTAGGGAGTCTCTTTTGTTATGCCATGGGGGGTCTTTCCCATGGCAGACTGTTCTTTGTGAACTTTTTCCAGCATGGTTCAAAATCTCACAAGAGAAGTCCTGCCCAACAAACCTGCTGCAATGTGAGACTCTCCCACAAGCAAAAGCAGTCTTCTCACTACTGCTTTTATCCTTGTGGGCAGAGAAGTTCATGGAGTACAGTCTTCTAAGGATGCGCTGTTTTAATATAAAGGCAACAGTCTACTTCTTCTTTCTCTGGAGGCAAGGGTTTTCTCTCTCTCTATCCAAGCCTTTCACCAAATCATAGCTTCTCAGCATTTACACGCTCCAGCGTGAAAACCATTCTTCTCACAGGCTGCACATGAATTTTGCATCCCCCCATGCACATCATGGATTATAGGGAAAATAGTTTTGTTGTATTAATAGTCCTCACCACGGCTCATAGGAGAATCTCAGCTCCAACGCTCGGAGCACCTCCTCCTCCCCTCTTTGTACTGACCTTCGTGTTGCCATGTTGTTTTCTTCCTGTGTTTTCATCTTTTCCTTTCTCTGACTCGGGAGAGAATTGGTGTTCGTAGGTTTATTTGTTCTGAAGTTCTATCAATTGGAAAGTTTTATAGAGTTCTGTAACACTGAAAAGTTAATTCCATCCGGGCTCAGCATCGAACAGCTGCACACCATTCTGTTCACTGCTGGTCATGCCGTCTCCACCGGCACCGCTCCGGCCGCCATGGCGTCGTCTCCATTTAATGCCTTTCTTCATGCGAGGCGCTGGAAAGGAGAAGCTGCTGCCGCCGCTTTTTGTCCCTCTGTTTGCGGTGTGGCAGGGCAGAAGTGGCCAGGCAGGCAAAGTCCATCGTTGGTCATACCAAGATGGTGGCAGCCGCATGGCTGCTCCGGCCCCGGCCACTCTCAGCCGCAGGCCCTCCCAGCCCCGACCATGAAGCCGCTCCCAGCTCCGACCACGAAGCCGCTCCCGGCGCCGACCGTGAAGCTGCTCCCCCCGCCCCCCGGGGCAAGATCTTGGCAGCCACGCCAGGAAGGGCCCAGCCACCCTGGCTGCCCCGGCCGGGACAGGGCCCAGTGGAGCCAGCTGTTACCTCACCCCCAAGAGGAGCAGGAAGAAAGAGAGCTTCCCACCTTTTTCCCTTCCTTAAATACGTTATCATAGAGGCATTATCAGTGGTCTAATTGGTTTAGTAGAATGTCTATCCTCAGAGCCAGCCAGCGGTTGGCTTTTCCAGGCACAGAGGAAGTTTCCAGTAGCTCCTCACAGAGAATCACTTCTGTGGCTGCCCTTTTTCCCTCCTCACCAAAAGTGAACCCGTACAAAACCAGCACAGCTGTAAAGATAAAGAACATCACACAAGAAAAGAAAAAAGTCCTACTGTTCTTGAAATAAGTCTGGTGCAAACTGATGGGTGAATATTTACATATCCTCTATTGGAATAGGGATCATTGGGATCTGAATTGATGGCAAAGTGCTCTCAGGTGCTTTTATGTAGTTTGGGTCACTGTGCAGTCTGTCTTTTATGGATTTTGCATCCAAGCAGGAAGCCTGAAAGAGGGGCTGGACTGTGTGGGACTATGTATGCTGAAGTGCTCTGCCTTCCTAGCAGGTCCAAGGGGCAAGTCGCAGATGGATCAGATTCATCAGGACTTCTCTTCCCTTTCTGCCAAGGCTGTGTTTGGGTAAATAGTGAGGCTGAACTAGGAGGGCACACATAGGAGGTAACAGTGCCCCTTATAGCACTCACTTGCAGTGGAATGTGGAAGGTAGCTGGAGACATTAATGGTAAGGAGAACTTGATTCTTACAATGAATATTATTCTGTATTGGAATAATCTCATAGATTTCAGATATTACAGATTTTTGTGAACTGTTAGACAGTTCACAAAACAGCATAAGGGGGAAAAAAAAGGAAACATTACCCTTCTTAAATGAAGCAAACTAAAAAATCCAACACATTTTTGCTCACAATGCAAATAGAAGATTTTAGAACCCAAAAGGCTTTGCTCTTTTACTAGGAGGTGTTTCCCCTGTTCTTTTTACAAGAAAGCGACCCAGAAATTTTCAACCTAATGCAACTAAACTGAGAAAGGAAGGGATGATGACAGTGAGGTAGAGGAAATTCCTGTAAAGGAAACAGACTCAACACCGTGCACAGCTAGAACTAACCACAATTCTTATCATGTTGTGTAGGATGTGCAAGTAAGATTTTGAATTTTTTTTTAAATTATATGTTTTAGCTTCAGATTTTAGCCCTCCCTACCCCATCTTCTTGAAGGTGAGTTCATTTTATTGCCTTTGAATGTGCATTTTAAAGTAAATTTGCTTTAACTGCTTGGTCAGGCAAACAGTAGTGTCTTAGTAAGTAGCTTCATTAGATATTCTTTTCTAATTCGTAGGCATGGTAAAGCTTTTTTTATCTCCTATGTGGCTATTACTAATCTTAGTCCTAGAATCAGATTATGCTTGCGTTTCTATTGATATAAGTCGAATACAAGACACAGAAATTGATAGATTTGATGGTGAAGTGATTTTCACCAGAATCAGAATTGCATGATGCTATGATTGTGGCATGCCACTCCTTACTAGACTTCAGAGATATCATGAAACTTGGCACAGCTCTCAAGAAACTGATTTTGATTTTTTTGCTTATATTTTATGTAAATAACTGGAGAAGAAGAGGCTGAAGGGAGACCTCATCACAGTGTGCAACTTCCTGGCGAGGAGAAGAGAAGGGGCAGGCACTGGTCTCTTCACTGCGGTGACCAGTGACAGGACCCGAGAGAATGGCCTGAAGTTTTGTCAGGGGAGGTTTGGGTTGGATATTAAAAAAGAGTTCTTCATCCAGGGGGTAGCTGGGTACTGGAACAGGCTCCCCAGGGAAGTGGTCACAGCATGAAGCCTGACAGAGCTCAAAAAGCCTGGGAGTTGGACTCAATGATCCTTATGGGTCCTTTCCAACTCAACCTGTTCTGTGATACTGTGAAAACTCTATGAAATAGAAATTTATTATTTTCTTCTAAGAGTCCTTTAGGAGCTGAAGCATAGGCAATATAACACAGTTCCTATTTTTCTCTCACATTTTTTTAGCACAGGAAACTATGTGTAGACCACATTAATTTCCTTTGTATATACGATACTTTCCAATTAAATGGCATCCTTAATCCCTAGACTGAGGATATAATAATATGGCTGTGTACATGGCAGGAGAAGGTAGAGAGACTTTTGATAATAAGTTGCCTAGAGTAGAGTACTTTCTTTCACTGGTAGATACTGACAAAGATAAAATGACTCCTTGAGTAAACTGAGTCACTGAATCACCTTGAGTCCACCTGCAGTGCAAATACACCTGAATGGTGATTGCTGTCTGTTTCTGCTGTGAATTTCCCTGTTCCTGTTGAGCACACTTGCAAGATGACAATTCTTAACTTCACATCCTACCATACTTTTTGAAGAGTATAAAAATGCAAAGATTACAAGATTCTTTAATAACAGTGTTATCAGTTAACAAAAAACAACAAAAAAAGGCAGTGGTGTGTTTTCCCATGCCTAGCTAAAGACAACAGAAAAATTATAAAGATTGCTGACCAAAGCTGTAACATTCACTAATCCACCTTTCATTTAGCACTTCCTTCCCATTTGTGGTGACGATTTTGAGCTCAAAGAGGATATCATCAATAAGGTGGCAAATCGGAGAACGAACAGATTATACATCACTGGCATTATTAAATGCTTTGTGAATGGTCACTTGATGTCGTTTCACTACATGTGGCTTGTACTGTCCCCAGTCACACACAAATGGGAAGCAGGGAAGTAAATGCTTCCACTGCTTATCTTCTGCCAGGTTAGGCACTCTTCAAATAGCTTCTGATGGTTTAACAGCTTAATGAGTCACCAGAAAGGACCGGAGCTGTCACAGGAGAGAGACTGGACCTTTTGCCTGGGTTCAAGGGAGAGTGAATTGTGGAGGACAGAGGAATAGATCATATAATCATAGAATAAGCTGAGTTGGTAGGAACCCATCAGGATCATTGAGTCCAACTCCTGGCCCTGCATAGGACATCCCAAGAATCACATCATGTACCTGAGAGTGTTGTCCAAACACTTGAACTCTGTCAGTCTTGATGCTGTGACTACTTCCCTGGGGAGCCAGTTCTAGTGCCCAGCCACCCTCTGGGTGAAGAACAATTTCCTGATAACCAACCTGAACTTCCCCTAGCACAGCTTCATGCTGTTGTGTCACTGGTCATGAGAGTGCTTACCCCCCTGCTTTTGACAACAGCAACCTATTACATCAGCTTACCTGCTCAAGGAACTACAGCACTGAACCACACAAAAGGCCCTTGTGTCTTGATTGCTACTGGCACCAGCATGCCTTTGCCATGTGGGCTGTTGGATGACATAACTCAAAACATCATTCTTGGTTTTATACAGAACTAACATGGCTAGAGATGTAGCCATAATGAATGCCTTGAGCAAAGTCTTCACCGGAGTCACAAACCCAGCTTCGAGAGTCAGGATCCATTGATCTTTTTGCAGTGAATAAAAAAGTTGGATAAACTTATGGAGGGCTTTTTCCCAGTAGCTGATATGTATTCAGACATACATACAGGCTTGGAGTTTCAGGATGATTTTAAAAGATCTGTGGGGTGATGACAGTTGGCAGTCAACCTGTAAAAAAGAACCAGGATGGGGTCAGACAAATGAGTTAACTTACTTCCTGTGACCTCTGAGCATAAAAATAGATCATTCTATTCACTTGCAAGGAATAGAGAAATTTTGAAGAGAATGGTGACTAAAAGTGCTCCCCTCTACACAAAACAGCTGCCTGGAAAAGTGCAGCGTGGGAGTTCTCATCACCTCTCTCTCTAGCTCAGTGTGCACTGGATGCTCTATTGATGCTAACCAGTATGAGTAGTGTCTGATTTGCATGAGGTGCCAACAGACAAGGGACTAGCCTTTGCCCAACCTTTCTGCTTTTCCCTTGAGCTGACTCAGTGCCTCTCTGAGAGCATTGCAAATGCAGAATCACTCTGTGGCCAAAGGAAAGGAAAAAACCCCTTGAGGGCTCAGTTGCACAATGCACAGCTGCGCAAATTGAACATCAGCAAGGTACATGCCCTTTGCTCCTGAATCAGGCACTCCAGACATATCACTCATAGGCGTTGGATATGTCCTTACTGAGTACCCAAATTAAGCCATGGCTGTTGAATATGCACACTGGGCAGCCTGCAGCTAGGAAGGCTGTGGGATGCAGATCAAACTTCTTAGTAGAAGAGAGAAAACATAGTAATACAGTTTGGGGCTTCACCTTGTACAGAGTACTGTCATATAGGGATCTGGATGCATCTGATTGCTTTGTGGACCTGCTCCAAATCTCCTGGGTGTTCCCAGACTCAGTTTACAGAGGGCAGACCACAGAGCTGGTCCCTTATGGTGGTGTGGGTGTTAGCCTGCTCAGCAGGGCTCTGCCACAGTTGTTTCCAGCAGCCCAGCACAGCACGGTGGTGCAAAAGGGAGGCCTGATGCTGCACACCGAGGTAAGCCACAGAGGAGGAGAAGGGGTTTTAGGTTGCTCTGCTGGCCCTAGTAGACATTCTAATGTATGTCCATTTTGGTTGGTAACAAAGCCCAATAGGAGCATATCTCCTGGGTGAAAGAGAGAACCAAAGACCTGTGCCAACACAGGACATGCTTTGAGGGTTTCACTTCTGCATAGTTCTCCAGTCTCATGGGCTCAATGCTGTTTGCAGCTGCAGCACATCTTCAGCTTTGGTTTAATCCCAAAGGAATCCGATCAACTCACTCTGGGCCTGTTGACCTTCAAGCTACAACAGCGCTCCATGGATTTTTGGTGCCATTTATGCCTGTCTAAGTCTGTTGTCGCTAGTTGTCATTAGCTGAAGGCTCATTTTTTTTGGTATCTTACCTCTCATCTTAGAGAACATGCTCCTATCAAAGGAGAAAGGATCTCCATTTCCACTCCAGAGGTGGAGTTCTGCATTGCTGTAGATATGGCTTGGAAATCCCTCTGTAAGCAATTCTATGCAAGGTGTATTTAGAGAGACTGTTGCATATTCTTGAGTATTATCCGTTCGGTATTTCTGTGAAATAGTGTGAGCAGGAAAAGTGCTGCAAACCCCATTTTTAAAAAACACAATATGCAGGAAATAGTGTTCGCAAAGATTTATAGAGGTACATAATGAAATATGCAATTATCTATTTTATTGGACTCTTCTTTACAAAAACCCCTCATTTTCCTCTTTTCAGAAAGCAAGATGATTCTTAAAGAAAATGTCTCAGAATATCAACCAAAATTGGTAAAGCAAATCATGCTCACTTTGTGCTGGATACTTTCATTGTTGGTCAGTGGGGTAGAAGTTAGAGCGATCAACTTGCCAGGTAAGAGTCTGCTCCAGTGATGTTTGGTGTTTGTGGTGCTTTCTGAAAACCTAGAAAAGGAGATCTTCATTTTTCCTTGCTCTCATGAGTTTTTCCTGCACACGTCCATGCTTGTGTTGGACAAATAGCCTTTCTGCATGCTTTTGAAGTATTCGTAATACAATCGACTCTAAATTTGACTCAAAAATCAATTCCCCAATGAAAAGAACAAATGTAAAGGAGAATTTCTGAGATGCAAATGGAACAAATGAATTGCTTCTGTGACTTAGGTCTCCAGCATCTGGTCCAGGGAGGCAGGGACTGGGGAGAAGAAATACAAAAGCAGAATGAGACTGATCTATCAGTCTTCTACACACACAATATATCTGGAGGAGCTTGATCCAATTTAGTTTGCAGAAACAGAATGAAAATGTAAAGAGCTTCCCAGATGGGCAGGTGAGGAACATACTTCATGCCCTCCCTTCTGCTGGAGTGAAATCCTGCCATACTCACAAGGGTCACAACAGCCTGACTGGCAGGAGGGGCATTATGATGTCTGACCACACCCTTCAGAATCAAAAAAATTGTTTAATTTTAGACATAGTTACTGAAACATAGGAGGATAAACATTTAAAAGCAGTGAGAAAATAATGTTTGTCAATCTTACCATAAGGAGGGCATGTGGTGGGCAGGATCTGCTTTTCCAGGCTTATGTCAGTCCCTTCTCCATTGATATAGGATCTAGAAGAGCTGCATTTGCTTTTCTACAAAGTAGAGGTTTAACAGGTTAGCACCCATGCAAAAGTCCACACATCACAAAAAACCTTCATATTAAGCTTTTGAAAAAAGGCCTAATAAACCTTTGGAAACCTTTGAGTAAATTTTCAAGAACATTGGCAAATTGCATATTTAAGAAAACCTATTTTCTATTAGTCCATCTTCTGATCACATAAAGGAATATTTAACTAAAGAAAGGTAACATTCTATTTTTGTAGTGTTCTTAATTTTTATTTTTAATTTTTTCACCATGACTCTGCATTCTTTCAGATGGTACTGATATCTTACTGTCCTGCTTTTCAGGATGTTCCCGTGCTGAACCTCAGATATGGTATCGTGCAATTGATGGTGAGGAATTTGTCCTACAATGTGCTTTACCAGATAGAGATCCTACCAACATTTATAAAAACTCACTTCAAAATCAACATAAAGTGAAATGGTTCTGGCATCAGAAAGATAAAGAGACACTGACAGCTCTCGAGGAAAGCTCAAATCTGGCTTTCCAAGGGAATGCACTTTGGTTTAAACCAATAAGGGACAGTGCTTCTGGAGTGTACATCTGTAGGATGTGGTAAGTAATGGAGCAAAAGGATAAGTAATGGAGTAATGGAGCAAAGGGTTTCTATTTCTATAAAAGAATTATTGGTTTGGTTTGGTTTGGTTTGTGTATTAAATGTTTAACTTTTTTTTTTTTTTTTTTTTTAAAAACACTGCTCAGGGGAAAAATCCCATGTCTCAAAATTGTTTTGGATGTTCAAACAAAGAAGGCAGCAAAATGTTCAGGTTATGACACAGATATGCTATATCTGCTTGCTGGCAGTGGGAATTCAATAAGCTGTCCTGGGACAAAATGTTACAGCCACATAAAAAAGCCAGATGTAAAATGGTACAAGGTAAGAGTCAGTCTACGGAGTATTGAAAACAGCTGAGTGGAGGTGGAGCTTCAGGTCTAGTTAATGTCCATGTGCCATAGTTCTTGAACTCTTCTTTGGCAGGCAGGGCAGCCTGAGAAATTCAACCCAAAACCAGAATCTTGAATTGATACATATCAAGTATCTAAGGAAGAGTTTTGAAGCAATTTGCCACACCCAAATATTATTCTATGAAACAGAAGCCAAGAAATGCTTTCTCTTCAGATAAGAAATTGAAGTAATTGAGAATTAAAATAGTTTTTTTACAAAACAGATATGATTGAAATGTAACATTTTAAATTTTGTTTTGACATTTCAAATTTTGAAAATATCAGATATACCAAAGAAAAACTGGCTTTGTTAGACACAAAATTATTTTAAGATTAATGTTTCAAATTGTCCTTTCCAAGACTCCTGTTGTTAATGAAACACTATTCCACTGAACCACTACTGACTCAGTGTTTGTAAGGGTAGTAATATAACATCTAAACCTGTATAAATGATCAAAAGAAAATGACTAAAATTTGAAATTTTGCATTTTCCTGCCTGGTATTATTTACATTATTTTGTTCTATCATGTAGGATTTTGAGCTAGTCGAAGTTCCTCTGCATTTGCTTTAAAATTTTAAACAAGGTATCTTTACCTAGATCTTGATCTGAAGCCCACTGAAGTTAAGGAGCTTCTTCCTATTTCTCTTAGTGGATTTTTCCAGGAACTTGATTTAAGGAAAATTCATACTGGTCTCAGTGGAGTATGAATATATTAAACTGAAAAATAGAGGTGCTTTTCAAAAATAGACTGTTTTCATACTTCTAAAAGTACTGACAGTGTTCTCAACCTCAGACAATCCAAACTCATGGTTTACCTCTCATAAAATAACTTGAAAATGTTTTCAAAATAATTTCTTTACAAAATGAAAAATACCTAGTCCATCAAAAAAGTGATTCTTTTTGTTGCTCTTTAGTAATAGGAGTTTAATTTAGATTAGCTTCATGACTTCACATTTTCACATCAACAATAAATTTTAAATAATTTTAAAAAGTCAAGGTTATTCACATATTTTTTAGTATAACTGAAAAATGTCCTCAGACTCCTAATACATCTTTTTTGGGCTTCAGTGGAAAGACTTTGGTTTAGCCCTACTGCCATGAAAACCCTGTACGAATATATTAAAATATAATTTAATAACAGCAACAACAGCAAGATAAAAACCCTTTAATTCTTTGATATTCTTTTCATTAGGATGGTCACCAGATAAAACACAGGAAAAGCAGACCAAGCCTAAAGCTTAAGCAGAATGAAATCTACTTGAATCCAACCTATGACAAAGATGCTGGAATATATGTGTGTGATTACACTCTGTCTGACAACATTACCAACTGGACAGTGAGAACAGCAGTAACAGTAGAAGTCACTGGTGAGCAATATAATAGCTCAGAATAAAATACCTGAAGTAAAGTATGTTTTCTTTATTATCTTTATTTCTGTCTTTTGTTCAGGCTCTTGTTCTGAATAACCCATAAACTGAATTAGCTACAGGATCATTAAAATCCTCTTCCAAGTATTCTGAGGACATCTTGGGACACCGACTAGAACATCCAATAGTAATAGCAGTAGGTCCTGTAGGAAAGTGTAAATCTATTCTATATCCTGAACTGTATGGATGCAGTACAGCTGTTTATGTATGAAAACAGCACAGGACTATTCCTCAGCAGCATGGTGGAAGGTGGGCCACACTGTGAAAGGGAGAACAAGATTTAGGGAGCAAAAGAAAGGTGTCAAGTGAGGCAAACTGGATTTATGGTCTAGTGAGGAAACACTCCTTTGAAATTCCATGGTCTAATGAGGATAGCACTTCTCTGAAATAGGTGATCCTTTTTTTCCCCAGATGTTTTAAGCATTTGGTTCTAAGAATTCAAGAGAAAAATGTATCCATCCTATCGGGACGGGAAACCATGTCTCACCAACTTGTGAGAGCTCTGTGTCATGGCTTAAAATACCTGATGCTTTTCAACTCTTCCTGCTGGCTGTATTCCCACAATATTCTCCAGGCAGGCTTGGACTAGCTCTGCTTTTATTCTGATCTGAGTAAACCCGAGCTGATACATAGTCCTTCTCAGTTCTATTCCCTCACTTCCTAGCACTGTCAGAAAAACACTTAAAAGGTGCCATATGCATATGTAGTACCCCAGAACCTTGCAGACTGAGGGCAGACCCCCTTGCAGTGTACAGCTGCCAGTGAGGGGAAGAGAAAGAGAGGCACTGATCTCTTCACTGTGGTGACTAGTGACAGGACCCGAGGGAATGGCCTGAAGTTGTGTCGGGGGAGGTTTGGGCTGGATATTAGGAAAAGGGTTCTTCACCCAGGGGGTAGCTAGGCACTGGAACAGGCTCTCCAGGGCAGTGGTCACAGCACCAAGCCTGACAGAGTTCAAGGAGTATTTGAACAACGCTCTCAGGCACAGGGTGTGACTCTTGGGGATGGTTCTGTGCAAGGCTAGGTGTTGGACTTAGTGACCCTGTTGGTTCCTTCCAACTCAGCTTGTTCTGTGATTCTGTGATATATTTCTCTGCTGTGGCTTGGTAAAAAAAAAAAAAAAAAAAAAAAAAAGGTGTTATGTGGCACCATTTCCTGCAGTAAGGGACTTTCCTAGAATGTCAGAGCTGTGGGTTTTATTGTACAACCAGTGCGTGTCATTATCTGTGACCTTTGGCACCCTGAGTTTTGAAAACAAGATACATGGTTATTTTGGTACAAGTATCTGTGCTTATGAATGAGGTGTGTGTGTGCTCTGTTTGTGCTTACTGGGCATAAGAAGAGGTTTGGCAGGGAACTGGTAGGAGGATTGTACCCTTCAGGGGGTTTTGCAAGGTAGTTCCCAAGTTTTGAATCCTAATAATTTAAAGTGCAGGCTAGATGCTGGGCTCCTCCGCTCATGTAAGAGAACAATGCCTTAGAGTAAATGAGATAGCAGGTGTTTAAGTAGCTACACAAGTTTTGCTGTTGAAACTCTCTTATCTGTGCACTCTCAGGTACCTCAAGAACTGTAAAACATCCTCTTGGACTTAGGTGTCTAAATTCCACCTAAAACTTGAAAAACTAAATTGTACACTATTTTCTTCAGTCTTCTGCACTGACAATAACTTTATACTTCATGATATTCTTGTTAATTGCAGCAAAAACCACTACTCATCCACCAAACCTGTTGTATCCCAATGGCGTTGTGATCCTCGAAGCAGAGCTTGGTAAGTTTCAATTCCTTACCTAAAAGCAAATTAAAGTATTTAATTGAGGTATTGATAAATAATGATAGATCTTGATAAAGCAAACCAGCTTTGCTTTCTAGGCTATTTAAGACAATAATATTCTGGTGACCTGCAGGCATGGTTTTTCTGTGTTAATTTGTTCCAGGCAAGCCACTGGAATTGGAATGCCGTGTACAGTTTGGGTTTGAAACAGTTTCTCCAATGAGGGTAACATGGAAACGAAACAACGAAGAGAATATAAATGAGAACTTGAATCAGGAAACTAGGTGAGAAAACTGCCCCAACCACGCCCCCCAGTAGTCTAGTTACTACCACCACAAGCAACTGTAAAATCCTTCTGTAACAACTTTTCCAAATACATTTTATTGAAAGAAAATTATAAGACTCTTTTCTTTCACCTAGTAATGTGTATGTCCATGAGCACGTGACAGGCATGCGACCTTCACACACAGAAGCACATATTGATGGCCATAAAATCAAGAACTCAAACATTGCACAATCTTAGCTCTTCTTCTTAAAGCTTTAGCTCATAGACAGCTTCAACATGAAGGGATCCTGGTTGCCTGTCCCTGCATCAGTTGTTTTCAAGTGTTCTTGTTTTCAAGTATTCTTGTTTTCAGGTGTTCTTGGAAGCATGGCCTCTGTTGTGCCTTGTTAGCAGTTCACACAGTCTGTCTTTGGGATCTGTCTCTGGGTGGGGAATAAATCAGATCAGCAAAACAGTAGTGTGGGCATTGAAAGGAGTTTGTGTGTCTCAGACATTGGGATGTGTTTACATACTAGATCTGAGGACTTGCAGCACTGAATTTCAGGACACTGAATTTTGGGACTCTTCCCTGGTGAGAATTAACCAGACCCCTGCAGAGAAGAAACATGTAGGGGAAAGGTTTCCTGTGACTTGGGGACAACCCCTGCAGTCACTACACTTCCTTTTCCTTCCTGTTTTCATTCACTTACGCAGTGTTCAACTTGTGCAAGCAACAGAGTGGAGGCAACACAGGGAAATGTGTGTTTCACCACACAGCTCCGAGTCAACTTTATGGGTAAACCTTCTGTACACTGGGGGAAGCAAAAGCCCTGCTGTCACTACTAAAATCAAATTCATAATGGGATTCACATGGGAAAAAAAAATTATGATATTACACATACACATGCACACACTCATGAGGTAGACTGGAAATTGGATTCTCCTAATTTTAGAATGTTTAGATTTGAAACATTCTTATTAACAAGTTTTTAGCTTTTTTCATGGGTAGAATTTCTGTTTATTTTTAAAAATACAAACAAATGAAACATCCCCAACAGACTTAGGCTGAATCCTTGCCCATCCTCACTCCTACGTATCTTGAGGTAGAAGAGGTAGAGCCATGCGATACTGTCGTTTTGCAGTGGCATGATGTGGGATGCCTTTTAGGATGACCCAGAGATGCTTGTACTTGTGGCTTTCAAAAGGGAATGCTGAGACTCAGAAACCCTGGGTATTCTGCAGTGATTGCAGACACAGATCTGTTACCCATATCCTTCACTCAACCCTGAAGGGATTCCTCCGTTACCTCTTCATTTCCTACACTTCTGTGCCTTTTGTCTATCTTACTCTCTTTGCCTATCCTGTCCTTGGGCTTTTTACCCCTGTGCAAGAAGCTGTGCTGCTCAGTCTTTTTGCCCAGCTAGTTGCCTCTTGGGGCTCCTTTTTGAAGTTTCATTTCTCTGCATTTCTGCCAGGTGAATAATTTATGTCTTAGAAAACCACAAGTAATCTTAGAGAAGTAAAGCGGACTATATATTGAAAACTAGACAAGTGGTAAATATTTTGCTGAGTAGATGAATTAAGAATAAACCTTTCAGTCTTCAGGCCTATCAAAGTACTTTCTTAGAATGTTAGTTAGTATTTTCTTGCTGTGTATAAACCAAATGGAGGTTCCAAACCAGAATATTGCAGCACTATTAAAAGTTCAAGATGAATGTTAAGAAGTTACAAGCTCCTCTATTTTTCTGTGTAAGACATTGGGAGATTGTGTGAATGAACAGCAAAGGTATCATGCAAACACACATTTTTTTCTCTCTAGTGTCTATCCAAAAGGTTTGAAGGGGCACACACTTATTCATGTTGCAACTTTGAAAGAAGTTACTGAAAAAGACCTCAGAAGCAACTTCACATGCTTTGCTGAGAATTCAGTGGGGAATGCCACCGCTGTGATCCAGCTGAAAAGAAAGCAAAGAGGTAAAGCTGTCAGTTGGTGACTATTTGCCTCGGAAGACACATTTTGATTTACTCTACTGCTACTAATTAATTTTCTATTGACACTGGCTTTTAGCCAGTAGCAGAAGTTTCTTGAACCTGGGTGGGAAAATTTTGATTTGTCAGACGTCTTGAAAGCCACAGTATTTTGAGGATTGCTCAGAAGGACAGGGCTATCTAGGGACTTACTGCAGGCAGGTGAGCCAAATGGAAGATGGAGAGTAACTGGAAGGAAGGAGAGTATAATCTCTGAAGACTAATAGGCAATCTACTAAACTAAAGCAGAGAGACTGCTGAAAGCAACACTATTCCCTGATTTTCATAGGACATTTCTGTTTTTCCCAGTCATTAGCATGCATGTTTCTGAAAAGTTACCATAACTGATATGAATGTGGCAGCCTTTCAAGCCTTTCAAGGCCCAAACCATAAACAGTGTGGCAAATAAAGTGTTAAACTATAGCTCACAGTGGAGGTTCATCACTGGAGCGGCACAGGAAGCTGCCAGCAGGGCACTGTGTGCAGCTATGTCTGTTCTGATGTATCTTTTCCATCTCAGGCGATGGCTATTTTCAGCATTGCTGAGTGTACCAGAGACTATTTTCTCTGTGCCTTCTGTCACAGGCTGGCTTTTGGTACCACCAAAGTGCTGCCACGCAAAAAACATGGTAGATGGTAGACTGAAATTCTGTGTTTAGGTTTGTGGCTACATGAAATCTTGACTTCTCCAAGTTTTGCCAATGGGATAAGAAAAAAGACTGTGAGATGGTTTGTCCCCGTTTCTGGACTGAATTTTTAATCTAAGTGTCAATATTATTTTGGAAACCAGAGTTATGATTGACTCTTTTCTTTCTGCAGTGTTGTTCCTATATGTACTATGTAGTGCCATTTCTGCTCTATTTGCATTTGTTTTGTGCACTGCCTTTATTTACCAGCACTGGATTGAAATAGTGCTGATGTATCGAAGTTATCTGGTCCACAGCAAAAGTACAGAAGGTAAGAAACGTTGTATAATACTAATTTGCTCCAGTTTTTCTACTGCCTTTAGCCATGTGGGATAATCTGATATGACTTACTCGTTTAATTAAGTTCTTTTAATGACCGTGTTCTCTTTGGGACAATACAAAGTCTGTTAAACCTTGCAAGATGCTCAGTGAATGCAGATGGAAAAAAAAGCCAGATAGTGTGAAAGAAATATCTAACACCAACTGAAATGTCAGTTAGAATTCTACCCTAATTTACCCATAGAAGATTAGAGTAGGAAGGTGAATTTTGGCAGTCCATTTGCAGGGAATAATTTAGCATCTTCAACATTTCAAAATTGTTCTCTGAAGAAGTTCAACAAAACCTTCGGATAAGAATGAAATGACCTTGCGTAACAAAGTGAAGGACTCCAGAGTCTATTGTATTTTTCACTTGAAGCCAAAAGGTTTCTCAGAAGAATAAACAAAAGAGAAATAAGATAATAAAGGGCACCAATTGAGAAATGAATGCTTGGGAAATATTCATACTTCCTTTCTAAAAATTTTGGGAACAACTTGACATTTGCATCCGAGTGATTAGCTTTTGATATTTTGACTCTCTGTAGTAGCATTGCCCCATCATCTCAGCTAAAGCAGGCCCCTTAAATAGCAGACAGTGTAAAAATGTATCAGGAATCACTACGACTGCTTCAAAGAACTTAACATATGATTTTCTTACATGCGTTGAAAGAATTCTGATAATTTGTGCCTGAGAAAATTTTTGTAAAAATTCTTGCATCTTGATGCAGTTTGAGATGGAGGTGTCTGAGTCTGCTTTTGTGTTTGCATGTGTACCTTACACGGGAGTGTGAAACAGCTATATCTAGATACCTATAAATACATATACGATTAGAAAATTAACTGCCCTTTTGGAAAACATTTTTTTGTGAGCCTTAAAGCATTTGGCAAAAGCAATTTGGGAAATCACTCAAAATTTCCTCTCTATTTGGTAACAAAGTGATTTAAGGACCTGTGGAAAGTCCCCTAAGAGCTTACCCTGCATGTCAATAGGACAGAGACAGACCTGCCAAGGCTTGTGCTTTGAAGCTGAAGACACTGTTGGGTTCCACCGTGGCAGCCCCTGTCCCCTGCCTGTCCCCTGCCTCTCACGTACCTCATGCACACAGCACCATTTGCAGTGTGGGGTATAGGGCCTGTGCAGACCAACCGTGCATGCCCAGAGAGTTTTCTGCCCAAGGAAAATGTGTTCTCACCTGCAGGATTATGTCTGTTTTACTTCATGTGGATGCATAATCTCCTGAGGTCTGAAAGGGCTTGCTCATAGAGCAGCAAAGCAGCAGTTATGACTTGATTTTGCTGTTTCTTCCTTTCTATCATTTCTTCTCTCGTGTCCCTCTCAGCACAGAATCAGAGAATTGAAGAATCCTACAAGATTAAAAGGTACCCTGGGTACCTGCTAAAAGCAGAGCCAATCTAGACCAGGTTGTGCAGGACCTCATGGACAGAGAAACCACAACCCCTCTGGGGTTAATTTGTGTCCTTATCCAATTGAGATATATCTCTTAAAACTCCTGCCTTCTTCCACAAGGAGAAAGAAATAATGCAGGAGATTTGATACTGACATTTATAGAACACGTATGCCGTCAATTTGCTTAAGCCAGGTATTCCTCATTTCCTACACTTTCAGCACCTTAAGTACAGCACCAAAAGTTCCTCAACTTGTACTCGTCCTGTACAATTATGTGAAAAAATGGCCTAATGGTGCTTATTTTGTATTTACTTTTAACTTGCTATTGTAATAGTTATATTACAAAGGCATGCGTTTGTTAGTGGTTGTTGTCTAATAAGATTGCAGTGACCTCTGTGGGTGAAATGAGGAATACCTGGCTTGTAGTGCAATTTATTGCCATTTAAAACCTGTTTTCAAAGGAGCTTCAATTTAGGGTATAGATGAATTGAAGTTCAGCTAAACCAATCTAGTGACCCTCTGGCCCACCTTTAATTCCCACATTAGTCCTGTGTGCCTACTGCTGGTGATTCACTCCTGTGGGCCTGAATTGGTTCAGCTTGGCAGAAAAGTAACTCAGTAAAAGAGAGTGTGTAGCCAGCAAAGTGAATCATCTTCCTCTCTTATGACAAGAGCTTCAGTACCAGTTGAAGGATGTGATTGAAAGTCTGTGTCCAGGAGCAGAGGGGAGGAGCAGAGATGCAATGTGTTGTCTGATCACATCCTTGGCCTCCAAACCTAATCTGCACACCTCTGTTGTTTTGATGACATACTTTCTGCTACGTGCTGGTTCTGACTTTAAATGTTCAGCCTCAGCTTATCCATGTTAGTTTTCTGAATTTGCTTTACATACGAGCTGTTCTAGATCCTGTGGGAACATGGTGACTCTAGCTTGTGTCTGTGATCCTAATCTTACATCTAGGAATAGGGATCGGGAGGTTAACACCAAGGCATGTGGGTCATGATTTTCAGCATTTAGGTGTCTGTGCTGGATGTACATGTCTCAGTTCCCAAGCAGAGGGAGTGCAGTCAATATGATGAAATCTAGAGAGCCTCTCAACTCACTCTGCAGTAGCACCCTGTGGTGGGACTCTGCTCTAAACAGGTGAATTTCTTTCTAGTTTCTATTTGTTATATTGCAATGTGATACAATTCAGCTAATTGTATACACATAGGCATCTGATGCAATTTGGGCTGCCTGAGGATGTCCTGCCATTCCAAAACGATTGAGTCTTCAATACTTCCCCTGTCAAATCTGGCAGTCTTAGGATACCTTAAATGGCCTCAAGTAACTGGGAAACTGGACTGGGTCCACTGTGCCTTTTGCTTTCATCAGAAATTCTTTTATTTTATGTTCCTTATCCCTATAGATATAATTTGCTTTTGCCTTGTAGTTAAGAATGGGCCTTTCTCAGGACATTGGTACCAGGGTGACTAAAGCTAAGAAAAATTTTCTACCTATGTTTCATCTGCACTGTACAAAAGTTCTTTTAAGGAGACTTAAAGTTCAATAACTGGTCAGTACTTGGTGTCTGAGCTGATACTTCGATCAGACTTAGCCCTTGCTCCTTACACAAGCCTTTCTGTTTACAAACATAACAGTGCATGAAAACAGCATATCTTTTGCAAGCAGCTTATATTCAAGAACATTGTTCCTTTAATATTCATTATATTTTAAAAGAAGATTAGCCATTGACAAGAATTTTTTTTGAATCAGCATTTGGCAAATGAGAGAAAAGACCGGGAATCATTCCCTACATCATTTTGCCCGGAAGGGACCAGATCTTTACCTTGCACTAAACATCTGTAGCTTCCTTGTTTGCTTTGGTAGCTTATGTCTACAAAATCTGCAAGACAGTGAGGAGTAAGGTCATCTTTGGTGACTGGATAGCTCTCATCCATGAACAGCTCATAATTTTAGGTTTGTGTTGTGCCTACTTAAACAGATATAAATGGAAACAGAGGATTAAGAAAGAAGCTGAATCCTTCAGCCAGACTTATTAATGCATATAATGTCATTTATTTATTTATTTATTTATTTATTTTAGATGGCAAGGCATTTGATGCATTTGTGTCCTATGCAAAACTAAACTCTTCTGAAAGTGACTCTGCTTTAATTAATGAGGAAAAATTTGCCCTGGAGCTTCTTCCAGATATGCTAGAAAATAAATATGGATACAAGTTATGTATTCTTGAAAGAGATGTTCTTCCAGGAGGAGGTAAGGTCCCTGGGCATGGTAGAAAATCTTCAGTTTTTATAAAATTGTGTTTCACTTTCCAAAAAAACCTTTATGCACCATATCAACAAATTGTATAATTAGGTAGTGGGATTTATGTTCAAATCTCATTATGTTTTGATTTTTGTATCTGGTCCCTGCGCCTCCTGCATTCATGTATTGGAGTGAGGTCACTGTGAGCTACTAGGCTGAGACAAAGCTTCTTGTACAAGAGTGTCTTTGCAAGTAGACTCCATTCCCTGGAAAGAAGACCTTAAATATTTCAGTAGTTACTTTCTGAGCAACTTTAGCCAGTGCCACCTGCAGTAACTAGAAAGCCCTGTGTATCTGTTCCTGGGAGAGATGAAGACAAGTCCAAGTGTCCCTTGAGACCCTGTTTAAGTGTGTTGAGGTCTCAGCTGTGCCCTGCATGTCCTGAGCAGAAAGTTGTGTTCTTCAGTTGTATAAGAACAGCCATGGCACCCTCTGATAGCAAGTACATTGCTAGAGGTTATGTGATTGCTCAGCATTCCTATTCTTGGCTTTCCTTATTTCTGGGTTTTAGCTGTAGGTAAAGGAATTGATAAGACAAAAACTCCATTGCAGAATGCAGTAACTCTCACCATTTCCTCTCCAGCATACACAGATGAAGTTGTAACAGCTATTAAACAAAGCAGATGCGTAATAATTATTTTGAGTCCAGCCTACGTCGGTGGACCAAGCATCTTTGAACTGCAGGCGGCAGTGAACTGTGCATTGGAAGATAAAGGGATCAAACTGGTATTAATAAAGTTCCAGGATTTCCAAGAGCCAGAGACTTTGCCTCCAGTAGTGAAGAAAGCACTTCGGATTTTACCAATGATTACCTGGAAGTCTTCCATTTCTGCTGCTCCACACAAGAAGTTCTGGAAATACATGCGTTACCACATGCCAGTGAAAACTATTAAGAGGCTGGGAAATTACAGCCTGAAGGGCTTATCCCAAAGGTTTTTCAGACTGGTATATTAATAGGAGAAATTTCCCAGGGGGGATGACATCAGGCTCAGGAATGGTAACACGATTGTCAAAGATGTTTTCTGTATGGTCTGACCACTGTTAACTGTCACTACAATCAGCAACAGCTCGCTCCAAAACAGTCAGAAGGACTGAAGTGTGACAGTGCACTGCAAAACTGTGCCACTGCACACAACTGTAAATGTGAGCTTTCTTTCATAAATTAATATTTTATTACAATGTTTATTATATTTATTACACCATTTTGCTCTGATTTTGACACATAAAATGTTCTTTGCACTGTATTTCTTTCTGGAATATTTTACACTTGTTTTCTAGAAAAAGATTTAAAAAATAGAACTCCGGAGGAACCTTGCAGTTTAATTTTCTGATGCAGTCCAGTGGGACATATCCAAATTCTTCAAATGAGTTACCTCTTCCAGTGGTAACACCAAGAAAATATCATGGGAGACTGCTTCAACTGGGTATGCCAAAGGGATTCAGGAAAGAAGGACCACTGTGTAGGCTCATCCCAGGCATCTCCATCCTTCCTTCAATGAGGAGAAGAATTCTACCAGGTGTGACATATTTCACACTCAGGGACACCTGCACCTGATCATTGCTGATCCTGTCTGGGGCTGATCACTCGATGCCCACTGAACCTGTTGGCATTATGGGTGTGTTGCAGGTGTAAATTAAAGCCCTGGTTGTCACAGCTAGTAGACTTCCACGGACTCTAAAGTCTTTCCCTTGCAGTCCTCTGGCTGCCAGCTCTCCAGAGTTCATATCACTTACTCTCAAACCATCTTGCAGTCTGTGTGTGCATGTCTGTAGATGAATGCAATACAATAATCAGTATTAACCAATCTGAGCAGTGTAGCCACTCTGTTGTTCTGCTCACTTCCTTTGGCCTTCAAGTTAACAAATCCTTGTTTTATAATGCTAATTGAATATCTCATCTGCTAGATTCCTTGTTGGAAAGGAATCTCAAGAAATACTGCTGTTAACAGGATCAGTATACTGGAGAAAATACCTCTTTTGCAAGCAGGCTGAGCATTATCGACCTAATGCTGTATTGGGTTCAAAGCTTTCGTGGGAGAACTGATGGTGCTGCGAGGCTGACAGAAGATAGTGCTTCATATAGAAGCACAACATCAAAGGGCATCACTGACTGTACCACAGAAAATTTTGACTTTGCAGTTGCACCTGTATTGGAGATTTGGTTCAGATCATTATAATTTCGGTGCAGATTTCCTGTTTGCCACCATATTTTGCCTTTTGTTTTGCATTATAGACTATCACAGTTGCACACACTGGATCCCTTCCACAGAAAGTCCAGTGGAAGATATTCTCCATCCGTGAATGGACATTCAGTCTGTGAGACCAGTTGTTCTGAAGGAATCCCCTCCCAAGCACACGCAGTGTGGTTGCAGGATCCTCAGAACTAGTTGTTTTGGAGTATCACATCTGTTGTCACAATCTGCACTATCTGCACTGTATTCTAAGACAATCAAATCACTGCTGAATTTGAATATTTTGAATAATTTGTCAGTAAATTAAATGCACTTGGTTCTAATGTAAGTAATACAGGCTTTAGAAGCTTCTAGTCAACAGCACTATGTTTGCATACCCTGTTATCCTTACACTAAACATGGTAGTTTTTGTGGAGGAGAATTGATGCCAACTTTTTAAAAAACTGCTCCGTAAGAGGAGTTGGAGGAGGATAATGTGTCTGCCCAGTAAATGCCTTAGTGGTACGAGTAAAACAAATGCCAAATACAAGACAACTCCAGATCCAATTTTAGGCAGGTGATGTGACTCAGAGCTTCCTCCTTCTGTTGCTATTACCTCCTGAATTATTTACACGTGTTGAGGAGAGGAGTCCCTTTCCAAACGGGGCTGTAATTTGCGCGATCCCCACCAGATGTCCCTGCCGCGGGCCCTGCACCGTGCCTTTATTTACACACCGAGCAGCTTCGTTACCAGGTGCGACAGGACCAGTGAGCAGAGCCAAGTGGGGTGCCCGAGGTGCCAGCTGCGCTGGGGAGGCAGCCGGGGAGCGAGGGCAAGGGGGGAAGGCACGAAGCAGGCTCTCCTGCCTGCCCAGGCTGCTGCCGCCTCTCCCAACTGATGCTGTTCCCTCGTGCTGCGCTTGCTGCCTGAATGGTGAGCATTGAAAGTTTTTTGGTTTTGTTTTGTTTGGGTTTGGTTTTTTTTTTGACAGTGGAAAAATCAGAGAGGCTGGATAAATAACGTAGTTGGAAAGGTCTTTTTTTTTTTCTGCAACAGGGTGATGCTGTGGCTAAGGTTTTTCTGGGTCAGAGGAACCTGCACAACCGGTATCTTCATACAAACTCCAGGTCCGTCTGTAACACAAGGAATGGGACAGGCACATTAGTACTATAAAATGACCTCTAACAGGCAAATGAAAGAGCTCTGAGGAAGAAGTGGCTGTGGGCAGCGTGAATCAGTAGAAGTGACGGTGCACACCTTCATGCACCCAGTATAAGCTAAATCCGTAACAAAATCGTCACAGCCCCAGACATGGGCTCTGCCAAGCTTGTACATGCAAAGCTTTCCAACCTGCTGCTGCCGCTGTTGAGCGTGGTATCCTGTTCTACTGCTGCTTACATGGATGAGCCCAGCCTGGGCAAGAGGTCCTTGCCTCACCATGAACCTGATTCTGGTGGTGCTGCTGACTCTTTGCAAGACATGAGGCTACATGTTTTCACGCTGGACTATGACCACGTGCAAATTCCCTATGAAGTTACCCTTTGGATCCTCCTTGCCTCTTTTGCAAAAATAGGTAAGTAGAAAATGGGATCTTGGGTCCTCCTAAATTGGAAAGAAGTTTAAAAAGTACAAATGTAACCAAGTAACTTTCATTCATTTTGTAGCTGGGATTGATTTTACAGTGTCTGTCCTCAAAAGAACAGCTGTGTTCATTACCGTGGCAGTGCCAAAATTCCACCTTAGAACGATTCCATCTTATTTAAGTTAATATATGACATCTAACCTTCATGTCTCTTGGGTTGTGAGTAGCAAGTAGCAACAGAACTCCCCGACACAATGCTGTCCATTCATTTTTCTAGTCCTTACACGTCACAAGATACAGGAATTGGCAACCTGACCCAGGCGTAGAAATCAGCTACACCAGACTAAGGTTTCAGGTGTATTGAATTTTGGAGAGTAAGTGTAAAGCATTCTTCCTTTGCGTGAATAAGAGGAAACATTTCCCTCTGAGTCTTTGTTTTATGTATTTGCTCTTTAACATTGGTGTGAAAAGTAATACCAGAGGAGAGTGATGATCCACACCCTCAGAGTCTCTCCGTCTGAGATGTAGAATAAGCATCTTTGGAATACACAGCAATGCATCTAGCTTGTATTAGAGCTCCATGTGGGTATCTGAAAGGGGAAAGATAACTCATGGAGCAGTAATTGCAGTAAGGACCATAATTAACATAGCAAAAAAGGCTCATCATGTCTCACACATTTTCATGGCTGGGCTGAAATTATTTTAACCATTCAGCATTCATGCAGCAATGGCAAATAAATGAAGAAGATGGTAATAATGTGAAGAGCTGCACACATAAAATCTCCCTTTTCTTTTGATCTTTCTATGGGATTTTCAAATATGTCCTTAGGACAAGCTGGTACGTGAGACTGATGTTTTTCTGGAGGTGGCCTGAAGACAAACATTTTTCCTGTCATAGTCACCCAGCTGACAAAAATCATTACCACTATCCATAATTTGCTAGTTTCATTATAGCTGATGCCCTCAATCCAATTCCTACAAATGTCTTCACTGATAACATAACAATCAAAATTTTCACAAATAAAATTTATGGCATCAGCAGAGTGTGTTAATAGTAAACATATTGACCAAATTCTTTAATTCTCATCCATAAAAGCACAGGACTGGACACATGGCACATCTACACAATATTCTTGTTTTGATACTTTAGCAGAACTGTGTATTGCCTCCCAGGTGGACCTGTTCCTTTTACTGTGCGTTTTCAAATAATATTACTTTTGATGAAAAGTGTGGAGCTGTTAATTTTAAACGTATTTGGAAGAATGAGTTAGTCTGAATAATCTGGTTACCCCGGAAAGAAGATTTCCAAACTGTTAAAGTTTTCAGCATTTTGTTTAGGTATTATCTTTGTTCTGGATTTCAAGATTTAAGGGTGGGAAACGGTTCCAAGGTCTTGAAAGGCAAAACAATACCCTCATCTGTAAACCTGGCAGACTTGAAAATGATTTTTTAAATCAAAAGGCAGATGAGTAGAGTTATGATATTAACATACCTCTTGGTGAAAAAAGATAGTGTCCTAAAAAAAGTATTGAAAATGTCATAATATTTTTATGTTCCTTTGCTTTTGAAGACTGATAATTCAAGGGTCACAGAAATACTGTCATGACAGAACTTTCTAGAGCTGGAAGATGAAGGCTGACCTAGCTTCAAGCATGGAGTCTCAGACATTGGATTTAAAGGTTTCTTAGTCTGCCTATTCTCATTCTTGTAAATTTAAAAAAAATCCTGACATTTTTAGTACACACACATCTCATTCACAGAATGATCACACAGTTCCTTGTATAGTGACTAGACGAGCCAGTAGCAGGTGGGCAGTAAAGATTCGTGAAGAATATTTTCTTTCCAAATTGTGGACGATCCTTTCAAAGAGGCTTCTGCCATCCCAGAAGTGGAGCTTAAGCTCAGACATGCTTGCTTGGAAATCAGGAGCTGTGCAGCAGGAAGAGAAGAAATTAATGGTCAAACTCTTGCTCTGCTTTAGTGATACAAGTGTGAGAATGTTTAGCTTTGAAGGGAAGAGTACTGCCTGTTTTTACCTTCATAATACTTAGAGCAAAAGCTGGTTATCTGAAGACAAAGTGTTCAAACACAGGCAAGACAGCTGTCTGATATCAGGTTAATTTAAACTTGAATAATCCCCTAATGTTTTATTCAAGGTTTCCATATCTATCACCGATTGCCAAGACTTATGCCTGAAAGCTGCATCCTGATTGCCATTGGAGCACTAGTAGGAGCAATCATCTTTGCTTCCCATCACAAATCTCCACCAGTGATGAACACTAGTATTTACTTCTTGTATCTCCTTCCACCCATTATCCTGGAGGAGGGTTATTTCATGCCAACTCACCCATTTTTTGAAAACTTTGGCTCCATTCTGTGGTGGTCTGTTCTGGGATCTCTGCTAAACTCATTTGGGATTGGCCTCTCCCTCTATGGAGTCTGCCAGATCGAAGCCTTTGGCCTGACTGACCTGAACCTGCTGCAGAACCTGCTTTTTGGCAGCATGATTTCAGCAGTGGATCCCGTGGCAGCTCTGGTAGTTCTTGAAGAAGCCTCCGTTAATGAGCAGCTTTATATGATGATCTTTGGAGAGTCATTGCTAAATGATGGCATAACTGTGGTAAGTTTCTTTCCCCTCCTTGTTTTCCCTTCTTTGGACTCTTGTGGCTTGTAGGGTTACTGGGCACAGGACAAGAACAGCTCAAAGGAGATCCTATTATTTATTTTATGAATACTCCACTCAATTACACATAAGGGATTTTAATGTATGGAAAAATTACATATTGTATTACCTCTTTCAAAAGCATGTATTTTAGAGCTGCTGCAAGAGGGAATCATACAGGTACATGTGAGATGTGCTCTTGCATTCAGTGAAGTGAATGGATAAGCTACAGTTGATTTTCCTGGTAGGATCAGTGTAGGACCTTGGAATGTTCTTGACATTGTGTGAGCAAATAAATAGAAAATTGTACTGCTTAAAGACTGAAGGCAGCAAGGGTAGAAATACAGGAGACCCTGCTTTGTCATATACCTGAGAGAGTCCTCTTGGGGGAAAAAAAAATAAGCAAGCTAGATGCGTAAAGCTCTGGAGGCCACAGTCTGTCCTCCAGCCCATTCTAGAAATTTCACCAGAGACCTAGACAGGAATTCCAAATGCTACTAATAACTTTGCATAACTCTGTTTCTATCAGTAAAAAAATTTCACGTTTGACAAATGCTTGCCTTTTTTGACTGTCTTGTCATAAGTATCCAGAAACAATGTTTCCTGAATAAGAGATTTTGTTTGGTTGGTTGTATGTTTGTTGTTGTTGTTTTTCCTTTTTCACAGGAAAAGAGTGTTTTTATGGAGCTCCTTTTGCTAATATTTTCCCCCTTATCTCATTAATTCTGCTAAAATTGGAGCAAACTGAAATTCTAGCCGTAGGTAGAACTGACAAGAACATTTAAAACACAGGATTTTCAGAGAAGAAATTTCAAGCAGGAAGTTTATTGCTCAGAAACCAACAGGAATGCTCATGTGTACAAGTTAACAGCAGGTTAAGGAGTTTCACTAGATAAGATCTTTACAGAATTTAAATCACAGGAATCTAAACCACATAAAAACTATTCAGACACTGCTATACATGAGGTAGAGCCCAATTTGGACTTGTAAAATCTGTACAGAGTTCACTGCTGAAAGGCTTCATGGGAGAAGTTCAGTTTATGAGTACTGAGAAAAGAAAAAGGAACAAAGTAACTTCTTGCAGCCACAGCCTATTGATCATAAATCCTTTCTCTTGGTGATCAGAGATGTAGGGCTGATGTAGAACTAAGGGACAAGTGCTACTTAATTTACATGCAAACTACTTGGGTGCTGCAGTTGTAACAGAAAAATCCCCAAAGTGCCTGTTGCTTACGCTTGTCTTTTTGGTTCCTTCAAATACTGACCTCCAAAATGTAACATCTCTTTTTTTGCACTGGAAGAGTTTGTTTCATGCTTTTTTTTTGACAGGCTCACTGCCTTCCCTTTCCTTTTCTCCCAGCTATTTATGATGTGGGTCCAGCTCCTGATGGTATTTACCTGAGCTTTCAGTCAGGATCCTGTTACAGTATAAAAGTGCAGTGACAGAAAGCCTTTTAAAACAGTGGACTTAGGCACTCCTCAGCAGCACTGGGTGTGTGAGTAAACGAGCTGAAAGGGCTGTCCGTGGGGTATGTTGGGTACGCCACTGACAGTTCCCATTGCCCCACACGCTCCCGTCTTTGGGGCTCATCTCAGAGCAGCTGCGTTGCCATCAGTTTGTCAGCTCCTGCTATTGCATCTCTGCATCAACCATCACTCATCCCCTTTCTGAGCACTTGAGTTTTCAAATTCTCTACCTGGCTTCATGCTTAAGAAGACTGAAATATTTGTCACCTGAATGGAGTCCAGCAGGTGACTTTCTCCTCTCTGATATCCCACTTACTTTTTTCCAAGACTTTAAAACTGTTTATCTCAGGTGTGTTTTCTTACCATTTCCTTCTCTTTCTCTCTTAACAGTTTCATTTGCATTAACTCTAAGTGTTTATAAAAGATAATATCACCAAGATATATTAAGTATACATAGTTTTTTGTTGTTTAAATACAAATATCTCCTGGTTCTCTCCAGCCTGCTTATCAGCTTGAACACTTTTTTCCCCAGCAGGAAAAACTGGTATGAGTTTTGTTGAACTTGTGTTATTATATTTGGGGCAACAGTAGCTCTGTCTCCTGTATTTAGTTCAATATCCTGGTATATAAAAAAAAGTTACAAAATAACAGACTGTAGAATTAGAATTATAATCTATAAATTATGACTATGCCTTAAGGGGGTGGGAGAAAAGTTGGTAATTTACTCTTTTTATCTATTGGTATCTTTTCTTATTTTCCTCAGTAGGGCCATGTCTGTGGATGGAACAAGAAGGCTCCAAGTCTTGTTAATTGCTTCTTTCCCCAGTTATTTCTGAGTGGACTGTTAGCATCAGAATAGTTCAGACGGCAACAGGGCTGGACCTAGGATACATCATACATTAGTGGAATTTCAAAGCCCTGTTCAAAAAAAGTGTTGTAAATCCAGTGCAGATCTTATTCAAACCTGAACTCAGGTGGAACACCCTGATTTTGCTGTGAAGTGTTTCAGGCATCTGAAGCTCTGCTCCCACACATACACAGATAATTTTTTTTTCTGGAGCTGAGCACCTGTGTGCACCAGGAAATGGAATATTCCCTGACTGCTTCATCTCTGAGGCTTGATTTTAGAAACACTGAGAACATCTATATATCATGCTGTACTCAAAATGAGTGGCAGTGACTATATTCTCTGATGGAATCCTCTCTTCTTTGTATGCAGCAGAACAGTTTAATCTAATATATGTTGAAGACCTAAGTAAAATTCATTTTTTACTTGAGGAAATTTGAAATTGCCTCTCTGGTGTCACTGAGAAAGACTTTGACCACTGGTTTGGATGCTAGAAGGGAGGATAGAGATATTCTCTGCTCCTGCTGTAGAAGTTGTTCCACTGTGCTTAGAGTAAAACCAGCTACAATGGTCAGAAAGAATTAGCACTGTGGTAAGGAAGAATTATCCAGACAGCCTGTGTTGGTGGTAAAGGCGGTCACTTGAAAATCTCTTCTTCCAGTGCTTCTGGTGTGGGTGGTATGTGCAGTAATTGTACACAGACACCTGGAGCACAGCGCAGTCCCTGGGGAGTCCCCTGTGGCAACAGTGGCATGCTCTCTCTTCCTCTCTCTGGTTCTAAAATCTGCCCAGTGGTACAAAATCCTCTCCAAACAACCCAAAGCGTGACGCTCTCAGAGTTGCTACATGAGACCACCATCAATCCATCCCTTCTTTTTGTGTGAACACAAGCCTCTTAATCTGATTCAGGCTTTCCTAATATATAAAGCATTCTAGTAATCTATTTACTGGCATAAACACTGCAATGTAACCTAGCTGAGTCTTACTTACATGACACAGTGCAGGTTGTGGTACACAACATTTACTCCCGCAAAGCATGCTACAAAAAAAAAAAGGAAATGATGTCATATTTCCATAACTTTCATTTTGATGCCAAATCGGTTAAATCATATGGATACTTTAGGAACTAGAAAAGTGAAAAAAATTCTTGTTAAGTCGTTTGCTGGGAATAACTTTCTTTCTTCATAAGTCAGAATAGAATCATGCTGTGGTATCATTTATAATGAATCAAAAGCCTGAAGAAGAGATCAAAGTCTACAAGAAAGGAAAACAGAGAGCAAACAGGCTCTGAAATTAAAAGCTATATGGTAGGTACAGTGAGGTTTGCTCACTATGGAGACATGAACCCTCTTTTTCTTATCTGCCACTGAAGAGCCAAATTTCATACACCGGCATTAGAAAAACATAGTCCTGGGTATTTTCTTAAAGGAAAAATTTTGTTTGGCTTTGTCTGTCTCCCAGAACTGGTAGCAATGAGCCTCCTGAAGAACAGACTATGACAGCTCAAGGTTATATGTCTCCAGCAGCAATTTAAGATTAGATAGTAGCTGAGCAGTAATTATTATCCTAATGAGCTTGACTCTTCTACCTGCAAATACCTGCTTTAGTCTTCTTAATAACCTTCTGGAATTAACTAGATGAAGAAGAAAGATCCAAGGAAAACCATAAAATGCAAACGACTTTGGTCTATTTATTGATTTTGAACTAATGCTTTAGTGCAACAGCTTTGGAGAGGTGGTGTCTTTAGTTGTTTCCCAAGTTCTCTTCAAAACTGAAAGGTGACTTTCATGTGTTACGCACTCACTGTAAACAGATCTGACAGGACTTAATATTAACTGATTGTCAGCAACCTCTAAGGCCTTTTTATTACTACACCACTCATTACTCTGGAAATTTTCTATTAGTTTCTAAAAGATGAATGAAAGTGGAATATGCTGAAAATTTTTCATCAACAGTTTCTGCAGAATAGAAGTTATTGATAATAGAAGTATGGTAAAGTTTTCTGCTCTAAAGTAAAGATATTATCTTTACAGACCAAATTATATGATACATTATATAAAAGTATAATTTGCATTAAATTGAATCTTGCTTCTAATCTGACACTTTCTTTTAATTTTTTTAATTTCAAGATTTCTAGTCAAAATGCTTATAGGTGCAAGGTCTTTAGAACTTTTAGAATGTCACAGTATTTGGTTCACACTTCTAGATTTTTCTCTGGGGAGATGGTTAAGTGGCATCAAGCTCCAAATATATGATGATAGAGAGGCTTTATTTACATAGCTAGAGACAATATGAAACTGAGGCCTGGCCTGGCCTCTTTCTTTTCCTTTCCCAGCGATGTTTCATGATTTTTATGTGTCAAGTGCTATTGAAAAACATGTAACATTCCTGAATCCATCTAATGAAGTTTGTGAGTCTACTGATCCTATAGACAACCTAAATGGGATTTAAATCAAATATGTGCTTCTTAGTCCCTGCCCTGCCCCAACCTGAGTCAGAAGGAGAATGTGGAGGGTAGAGCCTGGAGTTTTTAAGGTACTCAGCTGGGCTTTTAATCTCTGCTACAAAGACCAAAAATTAAATTAATCATCAGAAAACAAACAGAGTGTTTTTTGATTATTCAATGGCATGTGGCCCCTCAGTAATTTTCTTCTATTCTACACCTATTTACCCCACTTAACAGACTCTTTCTTCTGGGACTTGTTAAGAACCAGCTGAGATTTCAATTGTTACTTTGCTGATCTGTCTAAAGCAATTTCTGGCATACACAGACATATAAACACACACACACACAGAGTTTCACCTACAAAATGAGTAAGCCTGCCAGGTTCAGAAAGATGCCTGACTTCTGTCTTCTTATTTCCGCATGTAGGTTTTATATAACATCTTCATAGCCTTCACCCAGATGCACAGGTATGAAGAAATTGAATCCATCGATATCTTTGCTGGCTTTGCTCGTTTTTTCGTGGTGGGGCTGGGTGGAGTCTTGTTTGGCATCGTATTTGGATTTGTCTCCGCATTCATGACTCGTTTCACCCACAACGTCTCTTCAATCGAACCCCTGCTGGTCTTCATGTTCAGCTACCTCTCATACTTGTCTGCTGAAACCCTTTACATCTCTGGCATTTTGGCGTGAGTATTCCTTACGGCTTTTTCAATCGTCTCTTTGAGGAAGTGGCATTGTTTTGTGGTGGTTTGCTCAAGGTTGGTATAACACAGGCATTCAGTCTCTGGCTTAGAGAGGCAGTGGACAGCTTCTTAGAGATCTGTAAAATGAAGTGATAAGTACGAAAAGCAAACCCACAGGCAGTGTAGGCACAGATATGCTACCGAGGAGTGTTGGAAAAAGTACTGCAAGTTGTGGGTAAAGTGGCCAGTGCTGCCACCATCTGTCTGCTATCTCTGATAAGATCAGCAGCAGGAGAGAATGATTTGATAATACATCAGTTTATCTGTGTTTATTTCTAAGCAGCTTCACCATCAGATTATAAGAAAGACATAAAGCAATGGGTATGGAAAACAAGAAAGGACGTCTGAGTTCTTTGTGAACATCAGGCCTAACACAATTTACTGGAATTACATTACATGTGAACAGCATCACTGGGGTTGAAACTGGGCAAAACCAGGTGAAAGAGAACATCACTTACACATGCATATTTATAGTCATATATATGAATACTGACAACTATATTTTTTGTGGTCAGAATATCTTGATACTGCTGTAATGCTGGGGACATATTCCTCAAACTATGATGGCATGGATGCCTGCTGCAAAGAGAAAGCTGCTAGGTTCTTGACCAGAGTAAAGGCAGAAAGGGTGAGAATTGTGGGAAGGAAAGAGGATGGCAGCAGGAAAGGAGCTGGAAGAGAAAGGAAGGAATAGGGATGGAAGTGAGAGACTTAAGGAGAAAGCTGCTGGCAAGTGACTTTCAAGGATACCACACCAAACAGCCCATCTGTAGGGTAAAGCATAAAGAGATGGAGACCTCATGTTGCTAAATGCTCCAGCTGATGCTGCTGGCTGCCGTAGGCTCAGAGCACCGCTGGTGGGTAGCAGCAGCTTTGCGTGGCCTCTACTGGCTCTCAGCTTTCATGATGGGTCTTGGAGGACCTTGTGTTCTAGAAAGTGCTTCCCTTGATAGAGGACAAACCAGTTTAAACTTAAAAAATACAAGCATATGGCTGCTGATGTCCAGACAGGTGCATTTACTCGCGTCAACTTGTGAGGGTCTGATTTCATAGAATCACAGAATTCTTTGGGTTGGAAGGGACATTTAAAGGCCACCTAGTCCAAAGCCCAGGCAATGAGCAGGGGCATCTTCAGCTAGATCAGGTTGCTCAGAGCACTGTCCAAACTGGCCTTGAATGTTTTCACAGGTGGGACATCTGCCACCACTCTCGGCAACCCATTCCAGTGCTTCACCACTCTCATTTTAAGAGATTTCCTTATATCTAGTCTAAATCTACTTAAATCTTTTAGTTTAAAACTATTATCGCCTGTCATATTGCAGTAGGTGCTACTAAAAAGTTTGTCCCCATCTTTCTTATAGGCCTCTTTTAAATGTCAAAAGATTGAAATAAGGTGTTCCTGAAACCTTCTCTTCTCAGGCTGAAGAACCCTGGGTTGTTCATCTTCAGAGCAGAATTGCCTTTATAAAAACAACTTTTGCAGGATGGCCTTGGGAAGCAGTATTTGAATATTTAAACATATTAAATAAGTAGTTAGACAAGATATAGATTATCTTGAGCAATTAGACAAAGCAGATGAGTCTTGTACTATGATTTGTACACCTAACACACATGCTCAGATTGAGGTGACTGGCAGCTTTAGTTGAGCAGGATTAGATCTACTATGCAGTGAGCAGTAATTCCATATGGACCCTTTCCTACCTGCACTGCCCAAAATACTGCTTCCGTGCCTATTGCTTGCACCAGACTACATAGCTCTTTATTTTTTTCACTTCTTATTTTCATTAGAGTTCTGAAATTATTAGTAATATAAGAATGTTAATATAATTGGGATTTATTATTCTTACTGCTTCATTAAGGAAATTATTGCTTGTTTTAGAGATGGGAACTTATTGTCACCTTTCTGAATTATTGAGGATTCATTCATTTTTCACTTGGATCATGAAAGTCTATTATGTATGTGTATCTGAAAGTCAACAGTATTAATCATTAATGCCTAATGGCCTTGTCTTGGAGTGTCCTTGGACATGCTAAATGACTCAGCTCCACCAGGATACCCTTGAGATTTCTTCAGTGGAAATTAAATGAACTGAAACTAGAGGAAGGTTATTTAATGAACAGTCATCATTCTCTGAATTCACAAGTTTGGCAAAATATCATTACAAGAAGCCCCCAAAGACTAAAATCGTATGAGTAGAAACTAGGTAGATGATGGAATATGTTGCTAGCATAGCACTCAGTCTGTGTATTACCTATGGAAAATGCAGAGGGGAAAAGGGAATCCCCTTCAGTAGGGCTGATCAAAGACTGCTGCTCCACGTGATAGAGACCAGCATCTGTACTGGGTGGCTACTGATACCTCTGATGCTGGCTCTAACTAATGTTAGTCTTCATTAACAGTGATGAAGTGGAAAACATCCCTTTGCTTCCTTAGGCACATTTCCCACACCCTAGGTAACTAAAGGGAGAAGGACACCTCTGTAGGATAATTAAATTTTCTTCCCCTGTGCCACGATGGAAGGCTGTGGTTGGAGAGTCCTGAAGCTTGCCCTGGCACTGCTGATCTGCCAGCCAGCCAGGAAGCCATGGGAGCTGTGGCCCTGGCATGGGACTACCATGATCTGCCACTGCCACCTCAAGGGAGAATATCACTAAGAGGCAGGTTATGTCTCTCTAACTGATCCACCTGTAGGCTGGTACAAAACATACCTGCCTGCTGTTTGAGACAAATATTTGGTGCTTGGTGGCTCCATGTTAGGCATTCAGGATAAAATGGACTTTGAACTGCAACGTGATACTCTCACTTCCTTGTCAGAAAGGCTGACTAGTTTGCTTCCCTTATCCTGTATGTAAAACAGATTTGTAAACCTGAATGAAGATGCTTTTCTATCTAATGAAATAGCAAATGTTACTGAAGTAATAAAATGCTTCTTGTTATGATGACGGTCAGAATCTGGTGATGGAGAATACAGGTAATGATGGCTGATGTTGTTCTTAACTGAAAAGAAGAACAGGTTGTGGCTGATCTCTGATGTTTGGCTTGATACAGGATGACAGCATGTGCAGTGACAATGAAAAAATACGTGGAGGAGAATGTTTCCCAGAATTCTTATACCACAATAAAATATTTCATGAAGATGCTAAGCAGCATCAGTGAGACCCTGATTTTTGTGTTCATGGGAGTGTCTACAGTGGGGAAAAACCATGAATGGAACTGGGCCTTCATTTGCTTCACTCTGCTCTTCTGCCTCATTTGGCGGACACTGAGTAAGTCAGCTTCTGCAGACAACCTTCTCTGCACCTCTGAGAAAAACTCTTTGGTACAAAGTTGTGTTAGAAAAGTCTGTGAGGACTGGCACAACTGGTTTAACAACAAATTTACCAGGTTTACATTAGTGACAAGCAAATTTCACAAATCTACACCCAGAAAAAAAGGGGAAAAACACCCCACACAAATCTGAATGCCGGTCTCCAAGCACAGACTTTATGTTTAGGTGAAAATGGAATTTTTAAAGCAAAATTAAAATATTACCATGATTATGCTTAGAGAGATGTTTATACCTTAATTTACTGTGTGCCCTTGGATAAGTGGGCCTCCTAATGATTTCATCACACACAGTCATTAACTTACTAATTAGATAATGTATATCATCACACTTCTAGTGCTATAACACTACAGGTCCTGGGCCGGGAGTGCTGGAGGCATAGAAAAAGAGGAAAGGTGAAAATTAGTACTTATAAATAACTGAACAGGGACTTATACCACACGTAGGCCAACTACACTATGCTACTGCTCCTCACAAGTCAAGTCTGAAGTTTTAAACTGCTAAAATGTAGTGCCTGTATGAAATTACTCCATTTTTGCACATGGTATGTCCCATTCCTGCAAAGGTCTCCTGCTCCCTGACCTGTGAGACTGGGATTCTTCTAGCAGGGGCAGGGCAGTTTATAGATAATGTTAGATGAGTTGTGGGACACAGCTTCTCATCTTCTCCTGATGTTCAGGATGGGTTGAACGTAATGTTGAAGAGAGAGAAGCAATAAGAAGGCTGGTGGTTGGTGTTCTGGAGGTGGTAGCAGTCCTTGTTCACTTCTCCCGAGAGCTGCTCTTGTGCCTCTTAACCAGTTTACTGCAACTGTGGAATGAGAGAGGCAGCACACTGCCAACTTCTCCCTCATCTACTGGTACTGTTCTGCTAAACTTTCTAGATAACATAAGAAAAGAAGGAATGGCCTACTGTGTCAGACTAACCCTCTAGTGGTGTCTTCCACAGAGCATGCAGGAGGTGTTAATCAGGAAAGGCTGGCAAGTCCTGCCACTTTCTGAGCTTTGTTCACCTCCTACTTCTTCAGCATCTACAGTGACTCTGTTAGAGATGTGTGTGCCTATGCTATATAGAAGTCTGTTTTGGACTTGTTGCCCATGAGATTATGACATCCTTTTTTTGAGCCTGAATACGCTATTTGGCACTAGGCTAAGTTACAACTGATGCAACAGAAAGTAATATAATTACTCCTGGAGAGGTGATTAATTATGGAACCCACTCAACTCAGCCACTAAGTTTAGTTAAAAAATATGAGTGAATGGTGTTTTTGAAGTAGTACACATGGCAGGGCCAAAAATATAATTATGCAGGCAACATTATTTCTGACATTTTTTAACTTCTGTGTGTGAGTGCCTGAATTTACCATCCTAAGAACACTATTTTTGAATTTCAGTAGATTTTTTTGTAAGGTTAATTTATAATTTCAAAGAAAATGAGAAATCCAAATAGTCTCTCAGGCGGCCTTGGAGGAGATCCTCTGAACACTGAAACTTAGGCTAACAACATTGGCTAAGTTAGTGGGTTAGTTCCTCCATGAGTCATTTGCAGTCAAAGGACTACAATGTGGGGCAGAATTCTACACTGGGCACCTGCCACCACCTCCTTCAGCCTCCACCCCCTGTCTATATTCCCTCTAGAGGCAGAGCTGGTGCCTATTGGCACCCCTTGGGGCTCAGTACAGAGACCAGCATGTTTTCAGTCTTCCTTAATGACCTGGAGGAAGGAATGGAATGCACACCAAGCAACTGTGGCTGACAGAAAACTGCAGGGAGTAGTTTATATTCTGGCTGGCTTCCAGTTAAAGAGACCTGAACAGGCTGAGAAATGAATGAACAGACAGAAAGCTCATGAAGTTCAAGAAGAGCACATGCAAGGACTTACATACGTGTTGGAGTAAGTTCATACACCAGTATAGGCTTGGAGTCTAGTGAGCAGCTCTGCAGAAAAGTCCTGGTCTGATAGACAGCAAGTTGAACACAAGCCAGAATTACGTCCTTTTGACAAAGAAGTCAGCTGTGCCCTGGGCTACATTAGCAAGTGTGCAGCCAGCAGGTCCAGCAAAATGTTTCTTACCCACTCTTCAGCACTGGTGGAAATGTGTGCTGTCTTCAGAGTGCTGTCTCCAGTTCTGGTCCCTCCGGTATGCAAAGAACACTGTGGTTCTGGATCAAGCGCCATAGAGGCCACCAGCCCGGTCAGACGCTGGAGAACTGGATGTATGAGGAATTTCTGAGTGCTGAGCCTGCAGCCTGGGGAAGATCTGGCACAAGAGAGAGCTTACTACTTTCTACAAGTACCCAATCAGAAGAGAGAAGAGAGAGAGAGAAGATAAATCCAGTCACTTCTCAGAGTTGCACAGCAATAGGTCAAGGGAGAACAGACACAACAGTAACATGGGAAATTCTGATTAGACAGTAGGAAACCCGTGTCTTAACACGAAAACTACCCACTACTGTAACAGTGGCCCAGCCCTCCATTCTTAAAAGCCTTCAAGACTTGATTGGAGCTTTGAGCTACCTAATTAGCTCTGCTTTGAGTAGGGACTTGGAACAGGTGAACTCCAAAGTTCTTTCCCAGCCTACAGTACTTATTCAAACATTTGGGACCAGATAAATGTCCTATTTTTTAAATCTCTTAGGCAGCTTATCCCTCAGTCAAAGAGAATACCAAAGCAGGAAGAAGATAAGGGTTTGACCCTCAAAGCCAATATATGTTTCAAGGCTTTTGACTTTGAAGTCTGAGACCCCTGAAGGAAGACATTGAACAGAAGAAAATGAGAAAACGGGAAACCTGTGAAGCTTTGAGTATGTGCATCTGAATAACTTTGTTATATAGAGAAGACACAAGTACTCAGCAGTAGAGGTGATACCTGTGGGTTGATAGCAAAAGGAAAGTAATCATGTATTTTCTTGCTATATCTGCACCAAGTGTGGCCTCTAAATGTTTAAAGGCTTGCTTTCCATTTTGAAATATCCTTCCAATCAAGACAGAAAGAGTGCGCTCCTGATATAAAAGCTGCTTTCCAGCCGCATGTCCATCCTTCTCTCAGACACCAAGGGGAGTGCTGGAGCTTCCCAGAGAAAGGCTAAAATATTTTCTGCTAACTTTGTCAGTTAAAATGATTACATCATTTTCTCTGAAGCTTGAATAAAGTGAAGAGAATTGGCCTGAGGGTGATACCTCACATATGTTGTTTCAGTCCGAGTGCCTGATGTCTAGCATAGTTATAAGTAGCCAAAAATGGTCTTGCATAAAGTGGTATCCAGCAACCTCCATAAGAGGATACTGCTACTGGCTTTACCTGTAATAATCTGAGTGTACCAATGACAGCTGTGGAAAATAACACCAGTAATTATCAGCATTTGTCAGCTTTTATGTCAGTAATTTAATGGTTTCCACATAAAACATAGGATACATATTTCTTATGGAGGATGAAGAAGATTGAGTAAACCAAACAAATTGCTAAAAGGGCTCTATAAAGACAAGTTGCAGTCCTTACACAGCCACAGAGTGTCTTATTAATTTTGAATTTTATTAAATGTAAAGGGAAATTTGAGAAATAAAGAATTAGAGACACAATAAGCCTGAGAACTAAAAATTAAAGTGGTATTATTCTCTGCCTTTCAGTGAATGTGTCCACAGGACTTGTTGGTAAAGCACTGTTCAAACACTTTAGGAAACATTGCAAGGGAAGGCACAGGAAAAACTCTCATCCAGTTGTTTTTCTTGTCTCTAGAACACTTTGGAGAACACTATGCAACATAAATATAGGAAGTAAATATTTTCCCCCAATCTCTCTTCTAAACTGCATTAATGAATTTAAATCCTGAAGCCATTAGGAATCACAGTATTTTACAGGAGATATTTCACACAAGCCAAGTTTAGCAGTTGATCAAAGAGAAGGTACAGGAAACCAAAACTGAAAAGAATGTGGGCTGTCAACAGTTACCCAAGCCAAGACATTGTTTTGCTTTTAATATTTAATATATTCTTCTTCCCCTTGATTAATAATAGCTGTGTTTTTTTCCCCTTCCTAGGTGTATTTGCTCTCTTCTACATCAGTAACAAGTTCCGAACATATCCCTTCACCTTCAAAGACCAACTCATTATTTCTTACAGCGGCCTCCGAGGAGCCAGCAGCTTTTCTCTTGCATTCTTGCTTCCAGTGAATCTCTTCCCCAGAAAAAACCTATTCATCACTGCGACTCTTGTGGTTATATATTTCACTGTGTTCATCCAAGTATGCATATTTCTTAATGGATAACTTTCATGTAATAGAGGTGACTTAAAGCTTCATAGTGAAAACTGCACTGAATTTACTCTTAGGCTAGGACAAGTTATGGCATTTTAGGGCCAGATTTAGCACTGCACTGTGTAATTAGCCTTTTTAGAGCTTTTAGGTATTACAAAAATTCTGTATTGAAAACATGTATCTTCTAAAATATTCAAGGGAGAGTGCACTTGGTGTACAGAATTGCTTATGTTCATTCCTCATGCATTTCCTGGTGCTTCCAATTTAAGAACTATTTTAACTTTACTTTTCAGCACTGATTAATTCTTTATTAGTGATGTATCTCAAACTGATTAGAAAACAGTATGTCTGTTCTGTGATGGATTTTGAATTTTATACTTTTATCTTTTTCTGTCTTGGAGACCAAATAGAAATATTTTGAAATCCTTTGTAAAAGCATATTAAAAAAAAAATAGAGTAAGTCACATTTGTAAGTACGGGTGTCTACTTTAGATATTTGGGTTATTCCACCTGACTTACTGCTGTACCTGGAAGACCTGAAGCTTCTAGAGAACTTGCATCCCATATTTCATATTTTCCAAATACCAAGGTTTCAGATCCTCTAGGGTGCCAATGGGGCACTATGCACTTGTGCTAAGTAAGGCACTTAGGTTCCACCAGAATGTTTCAAAAAAACCCAATTTGTTTCTATTTCCTCTTTTAAAATGGTTTTCCGTAGAGGTGCAGTAAAGAAATAGGAAAAACTGAAAACAGTTTCTAAATGAAAAACCCCTGGAATATTTAATTCTGAAAATGTTGAAGTAAATGGATTCATTTACCAAAATGAAAAAAAAAGATTGCAAGACCTCACAAAGATAGCATTTTCTTTCAAATGAATCCTCTTTTAAAGATGATTGCCAATGAGTCAGTTACTTTACATAATTCAAGTATGCCAATAAATATAATCTCACTTAAAAAAATTTTTAAAAAAAGTTTTTGATTTCTAATTATCTTCGATAGTTCTCCATACAAATAATAGTTCATTTCTGTGCTAAGACACAGCTTTCCTAATTGATTAAAATTATCCCCTTTTGCTTTCTTTCTATTATTGCCTAAAAGATAATTAACAATTCAACTCATTATTCCAAATGCAGGGAATCACAATTGGACCATTGGTCAGATATCTGGATGTTAAAAAGACGAACAAAAAGGAATCAATCAATGAAGAAATTCATGTGCGAGTAAGTTTTTTATATCAGTAACTGGTATCCCAAAAAGACAAGAACAGGTATTCCAGAAGAGCTGGACAGATGGAGGCGCTTGGAAGCCTGGCATTCAGGGGGTTTGGACACTTAATGCTTTTAAGAATATATGGAGGTAACCCTAGGCATAATTTTCTAAAGTATTACATCTCATTTATATTCATATTTACTATCATATTCTACTACCATTCCACAAGCATCATGGTGTAGTAGGTCCTTATTTATTGGTACTTTGACCATGGGAGGACAGAAACAGAAAGGTAATGTTTACAAAATGCACTCACCACCTTTCCTAGCTGGATTAGTCAGAAACATTTTTTGCCATCTTTTGACCAGTTCTAGACACACTGAAACCTTGAAAGTCTTGAATCCAGATTTATTAAACTGAGTTGAACCATTGAACTGCAAACTTACTTTCAAGTTATTCTGAGTAGTGATCTTTTCTCCTCTCAAACATTTACTTCGGTTCTCAAATTACTATTATATAAAATAACAGAAAGTGGCTCAGTCTGACTTAGAATTATAGAAAGGGTATGTACATTCTTAAATTTCACAATAAGGAATATGTTTGAAATTACCAGAAACACTGTGCCTTAAAATGAAGCACACACAGAGACATTAGCAAAATTAGAGCATCTCAACTGATTTTGAATTTAAAGTGAATTTAATTCTTACTATTTGAACCTTGAAGTTAACCTTGAAGAGAACTTGCATTTAAAAGCACCCCTTATGACAATATTTCTGTAAGAATTAGCATTTTTCTGTCTCTGTATTGCTAGAAATGCACAAAAAATGACTGAAAGTAACAGCAGTTAGCAGTGACCAGTCTAATGTCATTCTGCAAAACCTTAGAGAACTTACCAGTCAAGGTGAAGGTGTTGGTACGTGGCCCTGTGCCCCTCCCAGGAAGGTCACACGTGAAGGGGAAACTTGGTTGACAGAACCAAGAATTTATGTTTTGGATTCAGTAGACAAAAAGGACCAGACAATTTTTTGCCTCCATCCAAACGCTGCCACTGCAGCCAAGCTGCCACTATGGGATCTTTGCCTTGATTTTTAGAGAAATGTAGGTGCTTTCAGAATTAACTTACATGCTCTAATAAAAAAAAAAATCTAAAAATTCTGCCAACAAGTGTGTATTTGGGGTAACATTATTTTTTTCAAAATGACCACTTAAAATTTTTCCGTGTTTATTTCTGTAGTTGATGGATCACTTGAAGGCTGGTATTGAAGACATATGTGGACATTGGAGTCATTATCAGCTGAGAGATAAGTAAGTATCTCTTATTGCAGTCTAATATAATAAAATAACCTATCTGTCATGTAAAATATAGTAGGTAAATAGAATAGGAAATTAAAATGCTGGGATCATGTGCTGTATCTCTTTTTAGAAAGTGAACTCCTGAGTAACCATTAACTCTGAGCGTGCAGTGCTCATACATTGCCTGCTAAATTGGACCTGCACAAGCAGAAAATAAGCCTTCAGAAAGAAAAGCATAGCATGGGAACTCATGCTGCAGACATCAGCCTGTGCACATAGCCTCGGTACAGAATCCTGGGCAATGCTTCTTTAACTCTGGATTTAGAATGTAAGCTACACATGGTGTCAGTGCTTCACTGACTTTTGCTGTGGGCCTCCACAGCAAATAGGATCCCTTGCTGGTGAGTAGAGACTCAGTAATAATTAGTCACCTGTCCTTACGGGTCTTTGCATTCAGTAATATCTAAAATAAGAGTGATGAAGGGAATGTTTGAATTTAAATATCCAGTAACATAAGCAGATACTCTCAAGCAAGTTTCTACTCAGAAATGCAGGGCCTGCATTGTCTCTTCCATAAGCAGGATGAGGTGGTTTTGTGAAGCTTTGTGGCTCTTCCAAGCTCTGCCCAGAAGAGATGGATCTGCTGTTCCCTTTACCTTTTCCCTAACGGAGCCCTGTGGACATGTTGGCCACCACCACAGCATGCAAAGGGAAGTAGGGAAAAGACTGATTTTTCTTTGCCCCAGACATCTCATTATGATGCCATGGGACTAAAGTTATCCCTAGTTATGCCTAGGCTTCTGTGCTGGAATCCTGTCTGACCTTTCAGTATTAGACTCCAGTAATGCAGCCAAGGGTGTCTGCCGGGACAGACCTTCCCTAACCTGAAAAGTCCTTTCATGACTGGGTTTCTCCCTATGGAAACCAGGAATTAAGAGTGGCAAGAGGGTGACTAGTTTGTATCCAATTCTTGTCCCAGTGGGGAGTAATGATATAATGTACTAGGGCATACGCAGAAACTAAAATGTCTTCTTGGTTCTGAGTACAGAGATAGCTTTAGGAAATCCATCTGCTGGAACCACACCACTGTCTGTGCACTCAATAAAGTGAACAAATCTCTGTTGGAGCAGTAAATCCATTGAAACAGCTGCATTTACACATATCTGTGAGTAAATGCTATCCCTTTGTCTCACACCTACCTGATAGTGCTGAAAGGAGAATTTTGCCCAAACTAGCCATAAATGTAGTGTTCTGGTTCATGGACAGATTCAAAAAACACACTGTGTCTGAAGACATTTAATGTAAGAAGATTGCATTAAAAAGTATTCCCTAAACTTTTCTAAGCAGGTTTAAAGTTGTGTATCAGAATTAATTGCCTAAGTGATGACAATCCAGGAGGCTTTCTGTTACACAGAAAAACATAAAGAGCTCTAATCCCCATGCAAACATTTGTGTACCTACCTCTGCTATTAATGAATAAAAAATGGCCTTTGCTAAGGAAAAAAATATACAAATCCTGTAGTGCTTTTCCCAGCACTGTGGCGCACCATACCTTGCTGTGGTAAACTGTTCCTTTGAAAGAAACAGAACTGTTGCTCTGCTGAAGATCTGCTGTTGTTCTGCTAAATGTCTGCCTGAAAGCACGTACCTGTTCCAAGGCACACGCACACATTCACATTCAAATTATGCCACACATTAGCGATATTTTACAATCTGCAACATGCAAGCACATAGTATTTTGGGGTCCTTTCAATTTCTCTGTTATTCAGAATACAAAGAAATGTATTTTCTCTGCTCTAATTGTCAGGATTCAAAATTATCAGCAACGTAATGGGTCCTAACTACTGTAACTGCTGGGCCACTTAGAGCCTCATTGGTGGCTGGCTGAATAGGCCAGGATTACAGTAAGAGCAGCTGCTGCTGTTATGCCCTACTATAATACAACATTTGTACAAAAGCATGGAGACTGGCCGTATTCTTTTCTGACAAATGTGGCAGTGTAATATGCAAACATACACGCAGCCCTCTTTTTGCTCTGATTGCAGCTTGTTTCTTTCTTTTGTCTAGCGGGCTCTGCAATCTCTGTGGACCAGCAGACTATGCCAAATATCCCCCTAAAGGTCTTTGCTCACCAGGCCTTCAGGAGTCCACAGGTGCCTCTAATTTGTATTCAGTTTCCACCACTGAATTGTAGATATGAGCATTTGAATGAAGATCAGCTTGTACTACAGAAATGAAGACATATTTCCTTTTCTACGCTTTGATTTTGGTATCTCTTTTGCAGATTTAAGAAGTTTGACAATAAGTATTTGAAGAAAATTTTAATTCGGGAACACCAGCCCAAATCCAGCCTTGTGTCATTGTACAAAAAGATGGAGATAAAACTGGCCATCGAGATGGCTGAGAGTGGCATGAAAATTTTGAAATCATCTACTACTTCTCTACAGTGAGTACCAATCTCCTGACTCTTTGCAGAGTGGGGACAGGAGGACAGGGTCAAAAATGAGGAAGTACCCAAGGTATTCCATAACTTAATTGAAATGTAAGAAAAAAGAAGACAATTATGAAAAGAGAAGTTTCAATTTGGTGGGCATCATATTTGTACTTTGCTCAGAGAGTGAAAATTAAAACCGTGGACATTTTCTCTGTTTCATTTCAATGATGGGCGGTCAGGAAGAGGAATCATGAGTGAGGTACAGAAGCCACTCTGGTTGGTTTAAATCACAGTAATGGCTCAAGACAGATGTAGTTATCACTTACCTGGCCAGTGGGTTTCGTTAATCCCTGCTAGGTGCTGAGATACCTGCAGGATGGCTTAACATACAGGTCCCGACTCCATTATCCCAATCATGAATTTTTGCTGAGAGCAGATTTCTTTGTAGTGTCTGCAATTTTTGCTACTCCAGTTTGCAATCCCTTAAACCATCTTGCCATATTTTGGTATTTCCAAAACAAACAAATTTGTCCAATTAAACATTGAGAGCAACCTGCCAAGAGGGACTTGAGCTGTCAATGTGCACTTGCACAATAAGACAACCATTTCCTGCATCAGAAGTAGCACGGCCAGCAGGTTGAGGGAGGGGATTCTCCCCTGTTACTCTGCCCTTGTGAGACCCTACAGTGCTGTGTCCAGCTCTGGGGTCCTCAGCACAGGGGAGACATGGACCTGTTGGAGCGGGTGCAGAGGAGTGCCACAAAGATGATCAGAAGGCTGAAGCACCTCTGCTATGAGACAATGCTGAAACCGCTTGGGCTGTTCAGCCTGGAGAAGAGGAGGCTCTGGGAACACTTGTTTGTGACTTTTCAGTACTTAAAGAGGGCTTACAAGAAAGATGAGGACAGACTTTTTAGTAGGCTTTGTAGCAGCAGGACTAGGAGAAGGTAGATTCAGACTCGTTACAAGAACTTTTTTATGATAAGGGTGGTGAAACTCTGGAACAGGTTACTCTGGGAGGTGGCAGATGCTTCATCCCCAGAAACATTCAAGCTGGGGTGTGATGGGGCTGTGAGCAACCTGACAGAGTTGAGGATGTCCCTGCTCACTGTGGGGGTTTGGAACCAGATGCAAGCCATTCTATGATTCTATCAAACAGTAATGCAACTCGGCATCAGACAGACCAGGGGACAAAACTGGTGGGATCTCCAGAGGGAACTGAGGGAACTACCCTCTAGGAGAAATGTTGCACAAATCTTCCCTCCTGCATACTACAACTGACATGCATGTATTTATCCTCACCTTGCAACACACTGTCTAGAGCAAAGGTATTGCTGCAGGCACCTGCCTCCATAAATTCTTTCCTGGGCTTTTGCTGACCACTGTTGCTGCAATTGCCTGCTCTATTCTGTTGCATCCTTAGACCACTCTTCATTTTGTGGCAGCCTCTGGTGGGGTACATCATATTATCTTTTTTGAATGATAATCTCTATCAATAACAGAAAATCCAAATACCAACTGGATATTAATCTGTCTTGAAATTCTGGCTTAATCATGTCAAGATCAATCTGTTTTCTTGTACTGATGTCAGCATGCAGTACCTAGCCCTTTTCTTTCTAAATTATTCTTTGCTGAATGGATGATATTGAAAAAGACTGCATGCATGTCAGGCTCCTTTCTGTCTGCTGTAACTCCTTAACCATTCTGAGCCAAGAGAAAATGTGCAAGGTTGTTAGACAATCCATGGCAATCAAACAGCATCCTTCTTCTTTTCCTGAGGGAATGAGAAAATAAGACAAATTGCTCTAGCATAGTTCAGAAATTTTCTCCTGAGCTGAGAATTTAGATTGAAAAATATTCTTTAATAAACAGCTGATATGATGGACTAATTTTTTGCCATCTCTACTCTGGCTATAATTGAATTTTACTGTGCATCATCCTCTGAGGAGAAAGCCTTTTTAAAAATGAAGTGCCAACTTCACAAAAACAGCCTGTAGCTCAAAACCATTCTGACCTTGCAGGCTGTGAGAGTGTTCTAGGAAAATACATGTTTTCCCACATCTGTTCATTGATAAGTGTCTGCTGTTGAGCACTGCAGGAGACAGGATATTGAGCTAGTTGGATCTTTGGTCTGAGCCAATACAGTAGTTCTTGTTTCCATTTCCCATAGCAATTAAATGAACCTGTGTAAAAGGTCTTTAAATGTATTTATAAATTTTCTGATTGCTGTCATTGAGACAGTGTGTACCTGAAGTCCCTGTCTTCAGTGAGGATACAAAACTCTGGCCATGAACAAAAGGAGATTTGAAATAAAATTCCAATGTATGGCATGTAAAGCATTATTAGCAGTGCCAGACGAGTGAGAAAACTCTTACTCACGCCTCTGATCAGTTTTGAAGCCTTTATGCACACAAGGAGATTTACTTTATAAGAATCAAAGCAGATCTCCAATGCTGTGAATTAGAGAATTACATTCATGCTGGTGTGATTCCTGCAGGCGGAGTGGGTGTCCAATTTACAGCATTTCCAGTGTGGAGTGAAAAAATTTGCCCATGGATTGCACAACAAATAATCCACATTTGAATGAAATCAGAGCATCTAGTTATGATATTTTGGAGAATATAAGCCTTATTTATAAGATGGCAATGGCAAAAGCAGAGTCTAGGAGGTATTATCAAAACTGTGGGTTTATGGCTGTTTTTTGTAGGAAATATGACCGTTAGAGAGAAAGTTGTTTTGATACTGAGTTTACTTAATGTTGGCTTCATATTGCTGCAATATTGACTTTGGTAAATCTTAGAATATGTCAATACAGTACAGATCAGAACCAAGTATTGTGTTGTTATTTGTGATGGTACAGTTATGAGAGAGTTGTGCCCAATAATGTTATTCCTTCACAAAACTAATGAAGGTTAATGGAGAGTTTACAAAGTTCAAAATTTTAGATATAATATAAAAAAATAATATTACACAGATTGTGCAAGTATCAATGTATCAAGTATCAATGTATCAAGTATCAACTATCTCCATATCTAAGGAAGTAAGAAATACTGTCGCGGCAATCCTTACAGAGAGACAGTTCTCATGGCATATTACAACATAATTTTTTTCTTCACAAATATATATCCTGTGCTGTTCTTTGTTGGAACATATTGCAAGATTCAATAAGAACAAAGAAATTGTTTTAATAAGGATTACTTTATGGGTTTGGTAACGTACCGAACATGTTTGGCCTTTTTTGAAAGTCCTTTCTTAATGTATTGCAAAATGTAAAAGCAATCTGTTCCTTATTACCGTATACACATTGTTATTAGTTGGGTAGGTTCATTTTCAATCCCATGAAAAGAATGACAGTTTTTAATTTGTGCTCCAGAACAATATAGATTATCTTCATGCTATTTGTTCTCTTGCTACCCCATCTCAACTGAGACTCAAGGAGTTTTATTTATTCTATTTAATTCACTTTAAGAGCAAAATAATTAGCTTTTAAATGGCTTGGAACTCGCTACTTCGGTGCTGCCCTATGGAGAAAGTCAGGTATGCAGCTGGAAAAGTAAAGAGATAATCTGATGTCTCCCCAGTGGAGTCAAGCCTTTCCCTGTTTAGATGCTTTCCCCTATTTATTTCCAGCTGTAAGGTATAAAGACCCTGTGGACACATTCAGCGAAGCACAAAGCAGGGAGGCAGTTGTTCCCTGCAGTGTCAAAGCCACCTGCAGCAACTATTCCAGTTCCATTTGCATTACACAAATGAGCCAAGCCTGTGTTTTAGAGACCAACACCTGTTGGCAATCCCCAGAGCTTGTGCTTGTGTGTATTTTCCCAGGTGTACCTAGGGTCTCCCTGTTGTCCAAAGGGACGTCAGATAGGGGCTGCTGACAGCAAGGAGTCTGGTTTCCTTGCTGTGGAAGGCAGCATACATGGGCTGTGCCCCAGCCTGAGACACCCCACACCCAGTACGGAGTAAAGGTGCAGTACCCGCAAGCCTGGAAGAGTGGTAGCACCCCCAGATCCTCTCGGTGTATCTCTGAGAACTGAGGGCCAGTGAAAAAGGAACCAGCCAAACAATGCACCCACCCGTCCACCCACCCAGCCTGGAACTGGGTGGTCGTGAAGGTCTTTTTTTCCCTAATGGTAAATAACTGTGTTGTTATTACAGTTGTTGAGAATTGATGAATATCAATTGAACATTTGTTGGGAAGGATTTATCAGGGACAAGATAAGATTTCTGGTCAAATCCGGGAAGGCAGTCCTTTTCTGTCACACTGACTTGCCAGCAGCTCAGTGGCAGACTCAGGTCTCTCATGCTTCAGTGAAATCCTTAACCTGTTTCTTACCCCAGTCCTAGCTCTAATACTACACCTGTTGTTAATTTCTCTCTTTATTTTTGTTTCACAAAAAAAAAAGTCAGATCTCAGTTTTAGTCGGATGGCAGAATGAAAATGCATTCCAAAACCTTGAAATATATCAGGGATTAATTTTTATATTCCAGGGGTTTTGGACTGGGCCAAGGCACCAGGGATCACTGTCTACTTGATGGTAAGAAGCAGTAGAATATAGAGTCCAGGCAGTTTATGTGGATCCTACAAGTTTTCAAGATGTTAATGTTAGATTATAGAACAAAACAGTGGTAATATTGTTAAACTAGATGTAATTGCAAATTCCAACCTTTTTCCTATGTTTACATCATAATCACAGTTTAGCTTGAATCCATCTTCCTTTGCCATTACAATTTTTAATTTATTTTAGAGGAAGTGTGAGATAGATGCACACAAAACTTTGGCAATACTGTACATTGATCATCATCGATTTTTTAATTGCACAATTTACAGACAACACTTTAAGGACATCACTTAGCTGAAAACAAACACTTGCAATCAGTTGTTTTTTTTTTTTTTTGAGAGGCAAGAAAGCAAAATGGAGAAAGGAAAAAATCAGAAACAACAAGACGGGCTCAGACTGATTCATCCTGGATGATCACTATCTATTTCCCTTTCTTTTCCTGGGAATTCATCTGAACACTAACTCTCACAGTGATTGGCTGATTCAGTGAAACCCGATGATATTTCACAGCAGCTCTCCTCCACTCTTTTGCTAGTGAAAAAGCCAGGCAGCTACAAGTGACTGTGGGCTTGTCAAGCTGTTTTAAAGATACAAAGATGACTATCTTTTAGGTGGTTCTTTCATTTCAAATGGAGAAACAGGTTCAGTAGCAAGGAAACTCTATCTGTTCTCCTCACCACAGGGCAGGTCTCTCAGACTTCACAATTAGCATACACTTTTGTTCTTAAGGATTTTCTTCACTTTCTCAAAGGAATAAAAACCACTAAGATGACAAGGCCCAGATTCCTAGACCATGCTAAGGTCTTTATTCAGACAGAGGAGGAAACTTGCAGTACTTTTCTGAGCTGGTTATGGCCTAATCTAATCCTTAAATAGGAGCTTCCTTATGGAGATTTAGGAGAGAAGAGCTTCTGTTGGCAGCTGTATGAGGGCTTAGGGCCCAATTTGACTACCCATTATACGGATAAAAACAATGAAAGGGCAAAATGTGACCTTTTTTTATTCATCTTTGGATGATTTCCAAGTGTTGCTGGTCACTGAAAGGCTCTACATAGCCTTCTGTTCTAGCACTAAAAATAGACCTTGCATTATTTCATGGGATTAGTATTTAATCAGCTCATTAATATAATATTTAATTTTCCCTTTTATTTACAGGAGCGGCAGGAACCAGTGTGTGCACAGGCTGTCGCCCGCAGAGGTGGAGTCCATGAGAGATGTCCTGGCACACAACCTGTACCAAGTGCGACAAAGGGTGTGTGAGCCTCCGGCTGTCCTGCTCTGTTTGCAGACCCGCAGCCCTTGTTTGCCCTGCCCGTGCCGCGGCCCGGGAGCACCTGCTGGGAGCTGGGGCCCGCAGCCGCCGCCAGCCGACCGGGGAGGGCGAGGAGGGAACAGCCCCGGCCTTGGGCTCTGATCTGGGTGGAATAAAGGAAAGGTTTTTTTTTGGTTTTTTTTTTCCCCCATCAGCTTTTCACCCTGACGGCAGCGCGAAAAGCCAGGCGAATCTGTGACTGAGCTGTAGAGGTCAGGCTTCCCTCGCTGCACAGCCGTCGGGACGGGAAGCCGCCTTGCCGAGGCTGCCTGCGCTCCCGGGAGGGCAGCCCGGCAGCGGGAGGCGGGCGGCTCGCAGGGCTCCGGCCGCAGCCAAACGCCGCTGCGGGGGCGGCCGGGCCGGCGCCGGCAAACACCGCGCAGCCCTGCGTGGCAGCGGCATTCACCCGCACCACGGGAGGGAAACAAACGAAGGGAAAAGAAAAAAAATTTCCGTGTCCTCCGGGGCTTCATTTTGCACGTTTAGGTGTTTGGGTTTTTTGTTTTTTGTTTTTTTTTCCCCCTATAAAAGTAGTGTGATAATACCTCAGCAGGGATTTGTTTTGCAGAAATTCGTACTGACCCTGATGCAGTAGATACCAGGGTATGGTATCTACTTAATCCGGTCTCGGGCACTGAATAGAGGATTGAGTGCTTGCCCACAGCAATGAGTGGTAGAGGATCTATTACAGTAACCTTGAAATGATGCTGGTAAACAAGGCTAACTCATGTAACACATGTGTACTAGAAAATGCTAGGGCCTGCTCATTTAAATGGGGAATTATTAATAGGTTATTAATTCCTAGCATTATTTGATTTGCCATGGCTAATTATCCTTATGGTATTAATTTCTTATCTTACCAGCAACAATTTGCATATATAGTTATCTCTTAGCTTACTGAAATGAACTCTCTCTCTCCAAAATCATTTACAGTAATGACTATTTGTGCCAGTCATTTCCTAGGTAGTACTGAGAACGGTGTGCTTTTGGAAACAAAAGATTGGAAGGAAAATAATGCAACTTCTAATACTTCTTTTCAGCTCTGAAAAGCTCTGGCTCACCAGACCAACTTTACAAGAAGCCTTGCAAATGAGACTGAGATCAGATTCTACTTTTTAAGAGGGCTTATAAACTTCAGTGAATTTTTCTCTTTAAGGCAGATAATTATCTCCTTCATTTCACTAGATGTATGTGGTAAACTAAAAACCTAGTATTAAATGATGCTTAGTTTTAGGGTAATATTTGTAGTTTGTCCAAGTATGGAAAGGAAACTCAGCTGTGCATCTCATTCTGGAGATACATTCTTTGTTCCTGAGCGCATCTGAAGCTTGCTCCAGGCTCAGTAATATTAGTACCAAAGCTCAGAGCTGAGTTAACCAGTTATCACTTTCCTGGGACCTGCCTCATATCTGTGGCTCCCAACTATGTGATGAGGAAAGAGATGCCAAAGACAGGACAAGCCCAGAGATGATAACAGCCTTCTTAGGTAGGTATATTTTATATACCTGCACTTTGAGCAGGGAAGAGTCTATCAAAAATTGCATGAAATTGCAGCCCTTGAGGTCTGAGACTTACAGCTGGGTTCATGCTTCCTCCCAGCTTGCTCTGCAGCTGTGAGATTTGTGCATGGCTGCGTTTTGCTGTGTGATACCAAAGAGATCTGTGGCGGGTCATTGCCTGAGATGAGGCAGATGTCCCCTTGGCCCTGTGATTGACCAGACTTATTAACATTGCAAATGCAACGAAAATGAGCTGGGTGCATTTTCTGTTGCAGGCACCAGCATACAACCGGCACAATCTTCCTACTAACACAAGTGAGAAACAAGCACAAGAAATCCTCATCCGTCGGGAGCACAGCCTGAGGCAAAGCGGCAGGAAGGGAAACAGCTTGCCTTGGGGTAGACCGGTACCTGCTAACTATCTACTGTTTATGTAAAAATACCTCTGCTTCTCTGTAAATATGGAAAGACACTCATTTTAATGTGCTCTTTGCTATAATTAGGGTGGATATTTTCCCAGGGTGCTCATGCAGCACCTAAGAAGAAAGTGCTTCGTTTAGCATGTGAACAGCAAAGTTGTCCTGTCCTATCTCTGTACATTGGTCGGAAATCAGCTACTCTGGCTGTATGTAGTAAAATAATATAACTTGCAATGATTTTGCATGTGCAAAGTATAGTGTAATCAAAAAAGGCCTGACGCAAATCCTCTGGCACATTGACGGTTTGGGCTCTCAATCAGTAAGAGATTTGTCTGACCAAAGGTAGGCATTGAACAGCACAGACATGTATCGCTGAGATAATCATGGTTAAGGAAGAGAAATAAGCTCTTGTTGGATAGATTAGTTGTATTTAAATTTTTCACCTGAAATAGGAAAGGTGAATCTTAGAAGAACATGTTTTTCTCTGCTGACTAAAAAACCCATGGCTATTATATCAGGCAGACATTCTCACTGGAGCTGTTGTTCAGTTCAGCCATCTAAACCAAGCACTGATCTTACTTATACTTCGCAAAATTTGGCTGTAAAGGCGCAGCATATTATCATCCCTCTTCACCGTTTCACTAAGTGAGTGCCAAGTGAAGGCAATCACGGGCACTGAGCACACTTCTGTCTCCGACACAGGTTAACACCACAGAAGTACGCTACCTCTCCTTGCCTCAGGGTCCACGCCAGCCCACTAGAAGAAAAGCCAGGCATGTTACTTTTACAGGTAATGGAAGTGCTTTACTCTGTATCCTACTCCAGCAGTGAAAGAAACTTGGCCAGCTGTTTGGTGGATTTAACAGTACTACATGAACGCTGCCATGGAAGTCCACATCCTCTTTAAATGAACTTCACCCTTCTCTCCTTTCTGTTTCATCCATGTTGTTTATACGATCATTACTGTAGCAGTTTCTGTTTTGTTCCAGCACCTCCTACTTTTCTCTTTCTCCCTCTTGAACAAATATTCCTGTGATCCCTGCAGTTCCACCGGGCCAAGCCCAAGAACACAAATTATCTGTTCCCTGCAGCCCCACAGACACAACTGTATGCAAAATTATTATGACTCACTGAACCTGTAGGCCAGTCCAGGTGAGACTGATGGAGCTCCATGCCCCCAGGTCCTGCAGGTACCAAGACTGAGCAGGTATTCCCAATGGGCAGCCCCACACCAAAATTCAGTGCATGTGTGCACACAGCCGGACACAGAGAACAGCACAGACATGGCACAGTGCTCTCACAAATGCAAACAGCACTGATGGCCTCATCCTTGTCCCCTCTCTGCCTGACGAGGCTGATAGACTGTTAGTGAAAAATTATAAATACATACATGCTATCTGAATCCCCAGTAGCTGGCCTGGGATACGTGCTCTGCTCAGTAGCTGGCCCTGGACCTTCCATCTGCACATTTGGTGGCACTTGAGCATGTAAGCCCCTGGGGACACAGGCCCATAGCAGCTGCTGGTGCACAGACCTACACACATGCACACACGTACACACAAAGACATGGTCTTACACTCCACCTCATGTGTTGTAGGACGCTCCAGTAGCTGGCCTTGGACAGCCAGTCTGCCCTGGAGCATCTTGCTTGAGCCCCTGGTGTCCTCTTGCCTCACACACAGGGACACACACATGCAAACCTGTCTCTTTGGTACTCAGTCCCCATTATGGCCTTACTAGTAGCCAGCCACAGAACCCATGGTCTCTTCAGTCACTGCTCTGGACCTCCTGCTCCCTCCAGAAGTCAACTTACAGACCTTCTGCCCTCCTCAGTCTTTGTTCCAGACTCGTAGTTGCTCCAATAGGCAGTTCCCAAGCCTCTTGTCCTACTTAATGGCTACTCTGGCTTGATGATTGCTAGCAATTTTGCACTGGCAGATGCACCTCCGTCCTTCCCAGCTGCTGGCACTCAGGCCTCCACACACACAAGCACACATCCATCATGTGGATCTGCTGATAGAGAAACACAGTCAGAAGTGTAGTTAAATGAAAAAAGCAGGACAGACTGAGTTGATCAAGTGCAGGGCATTACTGGACACCTATACTGACTGGCCCTTTTTATCCTCTTTTTCCTTTATTTTCCTGCACTTGTTTCTCCCTGGACTTCCTAAGTCTCTTCCTTTCACTGTCTTTGGTTCCTGCCCTAAACACTCCATTTTAATTCCTGTACGGGCACCCACACATGATGGCAGCAAAATGGAAACCTGTAGGATCTACTCAGAGGGGAAAATAAATGTTACTCAAGGGGACTTTTTTTGTCCTGTTTATCAGGACATCATCACAGGACATATGTGTCTTTCTAAAAGACTTAAAGTATTCCACACAGCAGTCTCAGACCTAAAATCACTGCAGACACTTTCAAGGGACCAAATGCTGCTGTAGGACGTAGGCATATTATTTTAGTGGGGAGAGAGCTAAATCCTGAAGCAGTTAATGCAAGTACATTTTTGCTATTAGATAGGCTTGAATTTGAGCTCTGCCTTGTGATCTATCCGAATAAGTAGACTTTTTGGTCCAGCTTATGGCCCCATCTGAGGGCCATTGTGTAGCATTAACACCACTTTAAGTGTCTTCAGCAGGAAAAAGCCACCCCAAAGTCCTATCATAAACTGTTGGGATGAGATGAATTGCACTTGGAAACTAAGAAGAGAAGTACTCAGTATGTAGGGAATTAGAGTGACAGCCTCATATATGCACATATGCATTCACAGAGATAAATGTCATCTCTTCTGTCTATGCCTGGAAGACCTTCTGGAAAAAGCATCCTCCAGCAAGCTTGGTTTAGCTCTTATATATAGCATGTGTGGAAAGTTTAGTAGCTAAGAGGTCAGAAATGACCACAAATACATCCTTAAGTCACTTATCAGCTCTTTCCGCCACTCATAAAAATGAATTGTCCAGAGAGGTTGTTGTTGCCCAGACAAGTTATGGACTCCCCATGCCTGAAAGTGTTCATGAGCAAATGAGTGGGGCTGAGCAACCTGGTCTAGTGGAAAGTTCCCTGTTCATGGAAGCAGGGCTGGAAGTAAGGGATCTTAAAGGTGCCTTCCAACCGTAACCACTCTACGACTTTATGAGTTTTTTCTCTGGCAGTATTTATCATTCATACTTTGTAGCAGTGATGCTCCCAAGGGGCTAAGTAGAAGCCCTTGAAATCTGAGAAATCCTATCCTGCTTAGGGTGTAGTATGTCCACATGGCCTACAAGCAGCAGTGCTTTACTGTGCCAACTGTGAAACATTAGCTTAAAATAATTTAATAGTTATGGATCTGCAATAATTTGTTAAATTTAATACTGTGACCATACTCAATACATGCGTACTTTAATTGTAGCAGGATTTGGACTAATTTTATTGTTCATAGACCTTTGTGCTTATATCCCAGAACCTCCTAGCTCAGATTGTTAGGAGCTGTTTCTTACATTAACTGCTTTATTACTGTGTAGTTAGACTACAAGTGGCTTTAAGAAAAGTGAAAAATGTATTCTATAAACTCAGCAAGAAGAGAATGCCAGTTATTGGCCTATTGCAGGCAAATTTTTACAATGTGCTTGTGGCAAAGCAAGCTCGTAGGAGCAGATCTGACACACCCAAAGTAATCAAAGCACCCCTGGTTTCAGATGAAACTGTTCTCTTCCCACTTGTTAGTTACAGGTCACGAGCAAACTTGATTTTTGATGGACCAGAGTTTTCTCCTTTGTCACATTTTTGTTTTCTGCTGTAGGTTTCAAAATGCTTTTTAACCATGGTACTAGGTATACTTGTGAAATTTGAGGAAAATTCAAATGACATAAAGGAATACTCATGCATTTCACTCTTTCCCTTCACCCTTGCAGTGAAGGCACTGGACAGGTCTGTGAGACACTAAAAGATAGCTGAATGTGCTTATCTTCTGGGGTTTCAGAGCTGAGACAAGGTAAATAAAATCTTTTAAACATCAGCTTTGAGATGAAAATTAAAAATTAGGGCTATTTTTAGTTCTTGACTGTTCCCTTATTCTATAGTAATTATTTTAAATGCTTCACTTCCAGAGTATTGTGTTGTATTGTATTAAATATCCTTTATCTGTCCTTGCCAATACCATGGCATTTCTCGTTTCTTTAAAAAATGAATTATTTGTCTATTTTTCTTCAGATCAGCATGGAAGTGGCTCTGATGCTTCGTTCCCATTAACGTCGAGATCCCAGCCCCGACTACGGCCGCTCGAAGCAAAGCACCACCAAGAACTGATTCCAATGGCACGCTTGGATAGACGAGCAGGTCCACCCAATCTGTCAGGTCGAAGAGGAAATTCAGTCAGCCATCATCGTTTCACAAGAGCAGACAATCTAGCTCCAATGCCAAAGGCTTGGTTCACTGTCAGAGAAGTAGATGAGTATGAGTCAGAAGAAGAGACAGAAACAATGGCACCAGCCAGGCCATTAGTTATATGAGGAGCAGAGAAGATCAGTGCTCTCATCTCTAGGGCCTGTGGGGCACTGCTTCAAAAGAAATAACAAAGCTCTTATACGAACCAAACTATGATTTTCCTCTGGGGACCATTGTACTTGTTCTCATATCACTTTTCAAGAGTTGTATTAAGGTACTTAGTGGTTCAGAGAAGACTCAAATCCTTATGTGTTTATATCCAGCTTTCTTTCCAACAAAACACTACAGGAAAGAGGAGAACATGATATTTGTAGGGGTTTGGACATGGATTTAAGCAGCAGTAGTTGGGTGCATGCAATGCTATGGGTGGAAGCTGACACTGCCTTTGTACTATGGTCTGCTTCCAGAGGAAAGAAATATATAAAGGCATCCTTGGAATGCACAGATTGATTACTGTAACTTGCACAGAACTTTTGACCTCAGAGTAGCTGCAATTCAGGAAAGAGTTAAAAACAGAAAGGCATTTTTGAGGGCATGTAAATGTCACTGAAGATGCCTAAGCAAGACCTTGAGTCAAAAGGATTTTTAGTGGACATTTTCAGCACTTGGGGAACCTCTTGGTAGCTCAGATTTTGGGTCTGCAAAAGTGCCTAAAATCAGCTGCTGTGATGGTCCATGACTCCAGCTACTTAAATCAATTTCGACATGTAGGCTCCTGTCACTCACCTACAGTTGTTTTGGATGAGTAAAGGAGGTATCCTTGTATGTACAAATCTAGAGGAGTTTTCAGGGAGGAGTGCTGTCAGGGTTTTATTTGTAAGCATGGGATGGCAAGAAAATACACAATATTTTTGTGATTCAGCAAGTGGGAGGCTTCCTTGTAAAGTATCTAATTCCTCCATTCCCCACTCCCACCTTGTGTGCCCTAATGCATGCACCATTCTTCACACTACCACTGGACCAGCAATGCAGATAGGAAGCAAGAAAGTGGGATTAAAGGTAAAGGGAGACTAACCCTGTAGCCTGCTGGCTAGCGGGAAAGAGAGGCCCTGTGTTTTTCTCCCAGCTTTTTGTAGTGTTTCTGCCTATATGTTGCATAGAGAAGCTTTTCTTTTAAAAAAAGCAGAAATAACCAGAGGGATGTGCACTACAGCACTTGACCTCCCAACCTTTTAATGAAACTCCCTTCCAAGTGGCTCTGTGTGCCCATGATCCATTCAATGGTGGGGCTCCCTAGCATCAGGAGAAACAAGAGGTATGGTCTTGAGAAATTTTAGCTAACTTCCAGACACTTTGTTCCTCTGATGAAGCTCCTTTCTGCAGAATGGGAGCAGCATTGCTGCTGTCTTCTGTGTCTTGGCACTGTAGCTGAGCTGATTTTATCCAAAGGGATGAATTGAGTCCAAAAGTCCATAAACCCACCATTACAGCTGCACTAAAGTCAAATCTATGGTTAAGAAATGCACCAAGTTCAGTCATGTTTTTGTCAAGTTTCCTTCTGTCTGCTCCACTCAAACCTTGCTTAGCTGCCCGACTCAAGGTCTGTAAATGCTACTCTAAGAGTCAGAGATTCAAGACTTAGAGATAGCACTGCTACCCACATGTTTCTCTTTTTTATATTGCTGGGAAGCACTTGTGTGTCCTGGTCCATAAAATAACTTATTTCTGTAAGTTATGATTTCACATTTCTTACAAAGGGTCTCTGATTCAGGACAGGTAGAATCTAAACTAACAAATTTGAAAAGCACTGCCAGAGGAAGAAAACCCTACAAGCCCTTTCCCCCATTTTCTCATGTTTGCAGCTTTTATGCTTAGCAGGTTATAATGAATCATCTGTACTGAAATTGTACTAAGCTTTATGAAACTTGAGTTCTGTTTGTATTTCCTTATCGTGCCAGAGAAATTATATGACTTCCTTTTATGAAAACAGTGGTACGTTATTAAAATAGGGTAGGATTTTGCTTCCGTACCGATACTGAATTAGCAATGAAATACAGTTCTGTACCTGAAAATCAACAAATAAACCCAGCTCCACCAAAGGAGGAAGTGCTCCACAGAGTTTTTAAACAGAAGCCTCGTGCCAGATCTCAGCCCTACAGCAAGTTATATTGACACATCATAAATCTAAATTAAAACGTGATATTAAGGAAAAGAGTTATCATACAAAATCAGGTCTTAAATTACACTGTGAGCCACACAGTTGCCACATGATGTTTAATCGAGGGAAAAATTAGTACCCATATGATGTGGTCTTAGAGGTGCATGGAGTAGGGCAACAGAGGTGTGAAAGCCGCTTCTGCACTGCAGAGCTGTGGGGGAGTAGAATCTCCTAAACTGGCTGATGGGTGATACGAACTGCTGGCAATCCTTGGGGACAGAGGGAATGTGGAAATCTGAAAGGAAGGTGAAGAAGGGATAGTGTCTCATCTTCCAAAGGAGGCTCACGAGAGACAGCTTTAACACAGGAATTACTGTAAGCTGCAAATTCAGCATTTCATCTTTAAGAAGATTTAATCAAGGAATTGTCTGGGGGAACTGGGCAGAGAAAAACTCTGTGAGATGAGGATTAATGGGATGTCTGGAGTGGCATGGGAAGAGACTAGACACACATCATGAAAAAGAGGAGTCTGTGCATTTTGGCCAGTGTATGTTTGACAAACATGCTCAAAATTGACTCCTAAATTCCTTAAATATTGTAGAAGTCATAGAGATGTTATTTAATTATGCCTTAGAAGTGAGAGCAAAACCTTCAGTTTCTAATTGTGGGTTTATATTAGGACTAGAGAAAAATAATAAAATACTAAGGGAATTAGTGGAGAGATGGAGTCAAATCTCTCTCCTTTGCTTCATTCCTAATCTCTTCATTGATGAAATTAGTGATCCAGAACTTCAGAGAGTGCAAAGCTGTAGAGCAGCTAGAAGTTAATAGAGTGCTTTCAGATTTTGTAGTCTGGCTCCAAAACTTGTAAAGTCTATTTTTAGTTTTCTTTTCTAGCAATTAGTAAATAGCACTGAAAGAAAGCTTCCTTCTGTGCCAATAATTGCTGTTAATGGCTTTGCTGGCCATCAGCCAAGATGCAATGCTGCAGATGCCTATATAAAATATGTTCCAAAATATAATGTTGCACATTTTATTTTTTTTTCATAGTTATTTCTTACTTGTGGACAAAAAAGTTCTCCTGAAAGAAGCATATCACTTATGTTTTAAATAGCAACAACTACAGCAATATCTTATTACAAGTAACTTAATCCAGGTCTATAGGCTTTCAGGCCTCACCATAAAGAAAACTGAAATGGTTTAGGGCATGAATTTAAATCCACTGTGTGTGGGCATTCTTAAACTCTTTAACCTGGGTCACATCCAGAAACCTTGTGCTGATAATTTACAAAGGTAAGTGAATTCAAGACCTCTTTTTTTCGGCTGGTACAGTGCTATTTACTCAGGAATGTAAATTCCACACTGATTTAAGGTGAACTGGCACAGGAAACTCATGTCCAAAGGGTGAGGAATATTATTCAAAATCCAGAGAGGAAGTAGGAGCTCAGAAAATTAAGACTATTTCCTTGGGCAGGAGGATAGAGCAGGAGAGGTGAGTTTCAGGAAGGAATAATAATGAATAGCCTTTACCTTTCACAGTAGAGAAAATAGGAGATACACCACGTTGTGGTTTAACCCCAGCTTGTAACTCAACCCCATGCAGTCATTCATTCACTCCTCCACACTGGGATGGGGGAGAGAACTGGAAGAAACCTTGTGGGTTGAGATAAATACTGTTTAATAAGTAAAGCAAAAGTCGCGCACACAAGCAAAGGAAAACAAGAAATTCATTCACCACTTCCTATGGACAGGCAGGGGTTCAGACATCTCCAGGAAAACCAGGCTCCCACACGCATAACAGTGACTTGTGAAGGCAAACACTATCATTCCGACTGTCCCCCCCTTCCTTCCTGTTTCCCCAATTTTATTGCTGAGCATGATACTGTATAGTGTGGGATATCCCTTTGGTCAGTTGGTCAGCTGTCCTGTCTCGTGCACCTCCAGCCTGTTCACTGGGGGGGGGGGGGGGGAGAGGCAGAACCGGTCTTGACTCTGTGTAAGCACAGCTCGGCAATGGCAAAAACATCCTGTTATCAACACTGTTTCCAGCACAAATCCAAAATACAGGCCCATATGACCTACTATGAAGAAAATTAACTCTATCCCAGCCTAAACAAGCTCACACCTGAATAGAACTTGGTAATCAGTAAGAAAAATAAGACAAGAACCGTCATAATGCGAAAATATTTTAGTAGTAAAAGCAACAATGGTCAAACAGAATATTGCAGAAAAAGGCAGGGATTTATCGAGTTCAGTAATGTGAGCAGCTGGCAATACTTTCATATTTATTGCACAGCCTAATTATCTGTTAGATCTTGTTGCTCTTGCTGCAGGTATTGCTTTTAAATTAATATCCCTGGCAAGTAAGAATGTGTAGTAAAAGAACAATCTCTCCCATAGAGAGCTTAGCAAGAAGGATGCAACAGCAAGGAGAGTGCCAGCAATCAGGGCACGATAGCAGCTTGTGCAGGGAGCATCCAAGCTGTGACCTCCAGGAATACCAGTTAACAGGGTGCCCTGGAAGAAGGCATTGCCATGGTCTCTCTTCAAGGGGCAGTTGTGCCCACCTCTGAGCAGTCAGGGCAGCTGCCATCTGTACAGCACCCATGGGGAAAACATGCTGGTTGCAGGATAATGCCAGCAAGCAGGATAGGCAAGGATGCTGTGAAAGGTCCAAAAACAGTTTTTGAGCCACACTAGGGGAAGACATTGACAAAGGATGCAGAACCAGCACCTGGGGGAGGTAACTCCCCTTGTGGCATGGCTCAAAACTCCAGTGAATGGAGCAGGCATGTGTCTGTCAAAGCCAGAGGGAAGAAGCTGCAACAGATGGAAAAGAGCAAATGTCCCAGCGGGAGTTCTGGGTGGACTGATTTAGTGCTGTGTGCGTGTGCCAAGGAAGTACACCGGCTTAAATGCTGAAAGTTCAGATGTGCTCAGAGCAGCAAAGGAAAGTTATATGAGATTCAGGAAAGCAGGTCAGAGTTTCAGACTGGAGAGGCTGATAGAAATCGTGTTTAATGTGAGAAGGATAAAATTCATATTTACAAGAGAAGTAGTCAGAGAAAGAGGACTAGTGATCTCTGTAGGGGAAATAATAAAATTGCTGTTGATGAAAAACACAACTTCTAAGTAACAGAAGATGAAAAAAATTGTGAAATGTTTTTTATTTTCTTGCCGGTGTGTCAGTTTTGAGAACTGACACTTTCAAGTTTTTTTTTCTGCAGCGATTAGATCCCAAAAACTCGCATTTTATTGTCACATATGAGTGGAAACTACTATTTAAAAGCCTGTGGGAGACTGGAAAATAGCAACAAGTATTTTCAAACTTCCTTTTTTCATATGTACTCTTTTTCAAATTTGGTATTTACATATCTGGATAAAACAGAACCACTGAGAGTGGAAAAGCAGATTACCTTATCTTTATATTTTGTTTGCTTTTTAGGTAGGACAATTACATTTGTTGTTTTTCCAAACTCACTATACTTGAGAACTTCAGCATTAGAGGCATTAGGTTATATGAGTAATATTCTGAACCAGTTAAAAGGACTATAAGTCTACTGAGCTAAGTTGCCTGGTTCATTTCATTTTGAGAATCTGTTTCAGTGTTAATCACAAGTGAAACTTCTTTGTCTTTCCTTCTTTGGTTTCATAGGTGTTAAATTTCAAAAGTTTATATAGATTCTTGTTTATCTCTAGTCCACCCATCCTTATGGAAAAATTTGACTACCTTTCCATCATAGGAAGAGACATGGACTGAAGAAAACAATGCCAGGTTTCTGATTTTCAGAGTTTTCTTTGGCAGGGTAGATTGAAGCAACACCAACAGTGAACAGCTGGTCAGGAGTAGACACCCAAACATCATACCTTACTTATTTTTCTACTTTTCTCATGGGAGAAAGGTAGGGAAAAAAAAGTATCTGTCAAGAATAGCCACAGTGAGCTGTGGGCACAGGTGTTAGTCATCTGCAACATCCCTTTTACATGTGCAAACACGGCTCAGATTGTTAGACACTGGCTCAGTGCTTTCTCATCAGTAACTATTCTGCTAAATATAAAATTATCATAAAAGATGCTTGAAGTTAAACCGCTGGCGCCTGTGCCAGGTATTAATTTAGACTCATTATTTGGTACTAAGCCTAGCACCATTTGCTCCTTGCTCTAATGAATCATCAGCAGTGATAAGGTGTGAAAATAATGAGTCATGCATGAATGTCAAAATAAAAGGGTTCTTACTTTTTTTAGGATATCTTGGAATAAACCCTATAACCCTTTAGATAGCTATAATCATAACTTTACTTATGGGTAAATTTCCTATCATAGAAGCTTGGACTGGGTGAGAAAACAATATATAAATGAAAATCAGCTACCCAAATATATTCAGCTTCAATATTACATGATGATGAATATTGATAATATTTGCTGTGGGGCAGTGTCTTCCAGCTGCTATGTGAAGGCAAGGCACAGACAATTCAGTGCCAGGGCATGCTGAGATTTATGCTGGCATTGAAATCCTATGTGCAAGGTAGAGAAACTTGCACAAAAATATGAGCCGTGTGTACACATAACACAGGAACAGTGCCAGGAACAAGAGACACTGGTTCCTTGACCCCAGGTCTAACTTTACTTCCCTCTGGCTTTCAGGTGACTGAAACCTACAAAAAGGAACAAAAGAGCAGGCTGAAACTTTTCATTCATCTCGCACCACAAAAAAGGAAACAATTCACACGGAAATTGTTTGTGCTCTGCTTCAAGCCAGACATCAGAACTTGCTTCTTACAAATACCAAATGTCCTAAAACATGCCATAAAATGTTGCCCTACTTAAGATACATGTACAAAATATATTTAATGTATAAAAAAATTAATTTTTCACTAATTTTCCCCTTGTACATTCACTGTTGTTCCTTTCAAAAAACTATATATTTTCTGCATGTTTTGCTTAGCTCCAAAAGCTGGTGACATTGTACGAAGTAAATATACTGTGGCAAACACATTTTTTCTTGGAAAATGGAACAGAAACTCTTGGAAGCTGCTCCTCTTCCATTTTGGTCTGGAAGAGCAATGGGATGGGAAGGAGGATAGAGCAGGATGGGAAGCTGCAGATGTTTAGCACAGGTGTCAGAACTAGGACAAATCTCTTAGGGCTAAAGACACTGAGGGCTAAGTCATATACAGATGCCACAAGCCACCTGAGCTGCCAGGTTTAGCAGAGGAACCACAGGAGCCCTTTGCTCCCTGGGTCAGCAGCCAGAGCTTAGAGAGGCCCCTTGGGACACTTTGAGGGCAGCTGAACAGAACCCCTGGGGCTGAAATTGGGGAGGATCTGCTCAAGGCAGCCAATGGCACTTAGGGCATAAATTGATTGAACATGTGCATGGCTACCTTGCAGTGACCTGATGAACAGCTCTGCCTCCACTGACTCCAGGGATTGCTTAGACACCTACCCCATGTGTAGACACCTCAGTGGTGAACATGTGGATGCAGCTTGCTGTGCCTAAAGTAGTATTCCACTGACCTGATCCTTTTGGCACTTGTGACAGAAAAGCATCCTTTCAAAGCTAGGCATTATGACTGTTTTATCTTTGAGACAAATCTTTTTTTCCTCCTCAGTAGACTAAGCTATTTCTACATGTACGCATAAAGCACATATACACATATATCTATATCTGTATCTATGCACATATATCTCTATCTGTCTTTAACAGTGTCTCACTGTGTGCAACTCCCATATTCTCTTCATTTCCAAAAGACTGTCTGTAAGCATATTTGGCTCTGTCAGCAGTAATGTCTTTAGCAACAGAAAAGTGCAAGGCTCACATTACTGCAGCCTCAGATGGACCCTTTGGCTTGAATTCCACTTAATGATAAATATTCCGAAATCGTTCCTCATCATTTTCATAAGTATGCAAACATAGATTCAAATGAAAGTGGTGACTGCTGGCAAAAGTCTTAGCAATTTGAGGGAGCTTTTTTCTTATTTTTCCATAGTATAAAAATGCCTGATACTGATTTACCAAGAACTGCAGAGCAGACAGAACAGCTGATGCCAAGATCAGATTGACATGTCTTGTTCCTAGGTAATGTAAAGAAAGATAGATATAGTGACCAAGCTCAGAACTTCATATAAACAAGTTTGCATGTATTAGGATAAGTTCCAAAGCTCAAATGAGCTCACTTTATTATTATTGTTCTTGTTACTATTATTGGGGGGGTTTTGTTTTAGTTTGTTTGGGTTTGTTGGGGTTTTTTCCCAGCCTTCCACTATGTGCAAATTTTCCTGTGCTAATTTTTCTCTCTCTAACAGATAAACTAAACTTCTGCTGGATGATAGCATTAATTCTGCTTTATCTGCTGGAAAAGGAATGCTTTCACCAAAGAGGAGAGGAGCTGCAGTGACCTCTGTTGATGGAATTAAGCAATGTGTCTAAAGAGCCAAAAAGGAAAGGTGACACATTCAAATCCTCTGCTGTAAATCAATAGAACAAAAAGTAAGCTGTGCCAAGAAGAAACAACTTTCAGGCTGAATATGAAAAAGACTGACACCCACACTTAACACCCACTGAAGTCAGAATCCTTATCAGGGTAGTTGCTTTTTTAAAACTATTTTTAGATTTTTTTTTTTTTGGTGTGGGATTAAAAACCATTGGCATAAATACAGAGGACATAACACAGAAGGGAGATGTGGGTATTTTGCAGTGAGTGCTACAGTGCATTCCAGGGGTTTATATCACCAAAAGAAAACATCGTGCCTCTATGTATTACGTGATCTGAATTTAGTGACCAGTTTCCCGTGCCTTCTTTGAGGCAAAGAAGGTTTCCAGTTGGCAGGCTGCCTGTGGCAGAAAGAAATATCTAGGAACTGTCATGCCTTTATGACCAAGAATTTGGAACATGTCTTTGTGGCCTAGTTCTGATACAGGAAAATAATTAAACACGTAAATACCCACAAGGATCTGGACCTTAATGCTTAACTTCAAGGCTGGGAGGAGCCTCAGTAAAGCCAAGCATCTAAGGATTGATCCCATATGAATAAAGGTATTGAAATCAATAAGAAAGCTTCCATTAAGAGCTAAGTAGTTCATGGAAATAGGAGTAGTATGTCCTTTTTTTTTCAGACTTGGGCCTTTGCTAAGGACTACTCAGTATTAAACAAACACATAAAAGAGAGGCAGGGCTTTGTGCTCTTACAGTTATTTTATATTTCCAAACTGCCCAGTAAACAATTGGTACCCACACTGTTTTTCTTTTCCAGGAGCCACAGTGAAACATACTGGTATTGTTTTCCTTTAGTGTCAGGTGTTATGGTAGGTCTGACCATGATCACCAAGATGGAATTCTTCCCAGTTCAGGTATTTCAGTTTGATAATGCCTCCACCAGAGCCTGAGAAGTTTTATTTTTAGTATACTTTACAGAACCACTGCTGTCCCTAAAACATCCTTCAACCAAGAGACAAATGGATATTGCTAATGACATTTTACTAGTATCTACTATGGTATTCTCGTTCAGGATTTATAAAGAATGATTTTTGCAAGTGTAAGGAGGGAAAAATACCAAGTTCATTCTGGTTTTTATAAAAAATACTAAAAAAATGTGCATAGAGAAATATCTTATTTTGTTACAGGTAAATGTAAACCCCAAAATAATAGTTCAGTGAGCTATGATATGATATCATTAACTAGATGTTAATTGTATACTTGGTCTGTCAGTCCAAGAACATCAAGATTCACAAAGTGTAAAGAATTAAAACCTATCCCAGTTTGCATATGTTATAGATGCCATACATATTATGGTGTCTTTATACAAATTTCACGGTAAAGCCAGGTGTTTATAGCTGCCTCTTTGAGAACTACCTGCTGCCAGGCATGAAGGAAGTATTGATGTATCTCCTAGATATAATTAATTATACTGGTGAAGATCTTCATTGACTGCTCGGAAATTATGTCTGGATATTCTCTCTGCATGAGTCTGACAAATTTTTGTGTACAGTGGTCAGGATATGAGGTATAGCTGGGTGCTAGGTTAGATCTAAGATTTCTTTTCCTCAGTATATTATCATCCTACACAGACCTCTACATGTTAAAGGACACGAAATACCCACCGACCATGCTAAATATAAACCAAGAAAAGACTATATTCCTGGAAGAGTTTATATATTAAGTAAATTAATTCTATGTTAGAATAGCACATAGAACCATTCTGTACAAAGAATAATCTTTTTCTGCTAGTTGTTATCCTACGTTGTGGTAAGAATTGTTTTTGAGGTTGCTTGACATAATTATAAAAGAAACTTTTGTAATATTGTACATAGCTACAACTTTTTTGTTGCACTTTTTGCACTGAGGCTGAAATCACCTATGCTCTGACATCTGAGCTAAAACTGAGCTCCAATTCAATATGTATTAGCTTTGTGATCTCAGGTATCATTTTAGGAAGCAGATTGTGACTTGAAAGGAATGAAAATATCTTATTGCTGCTTTCTACTATGCATTCTTATTACCCAGCATTCAGGATTTATAATTTAGTTCTTTTCCAGTTTAATCTTATAGTGCATTTATGAACAAGTTCCTGAGTTGTTATTTATGTACCGGTCTTTAGAGGTCATCTCTTTTGGCTTATCTTATAGAAGAGAAAGGAAAAAGTCAGCAGTCATCTTTTTTTACGTCTGCAAAAGTATCTTTTTCATACAATTATAACTGTTTGACAGGAATTTGCTCAAAGTTAATGAATATCTTTGGACAGAGATTAAAAATGGAAAATTACATCTTCAGAGATGTACTTTTCTTTAAATTACTAGTATGTGAAAACTGTTTTGGAACTTTAATTGCTGCTACAGGCTTACTACAAAATAAACTTTGCAATAAACCCTGGCTGATCCTTATCTATAACCAAAAAATCTCCACACTGGCAATAGCATAATATAGGGTGAAGTCATATTTGGATTTGGATTTTTTTTTGAAACTGAGTTCAACAAAGCAGGATTTTCTCTTCAAACAGCCCCAAACTTCTCCTCTCTGTATGTGGAGATTATCTGGATCCTGCAGTAATTGCTGGTTTGGTCAATTGCTTGATTTTCTACAGTGTGGAGACTTACATACTTTCTGGTTTTGGCCTTACACAGAAGCATTCGGGTATGATTTCTCAGGGTAAACTGGACGGTTCAAACCCAGAATTTAAGTGACCTCCTGAGCTGGAAGCCAACTTCTCTGCTCAGTGCCAGCTCTGAATCATAACAATTATGCCTGTTTCCAAAAACTGCATTTGAACCTGCCGTTCCTTTGACCCTTGTGATTTGGGCAATTTGTATCTCTCTGCTCATCGTATTTTGGTGTGATACAGGTGAGAGAATCCCGAGTCTCAATCTCAGGAGAGAAGGCTTCATCAAATGGTCCCAGAGAGGCAATCTCTACAAAGGTGATAGATATCATCACAGAATCACAGAATGGTTGAGAAGGGACCTCTGGAGGTCATCTACTCCAAATCCTCATCCATGAACCCCCTTTAGTGAGTAGTCAATTGGAAAATACTTGGAGAACGCACACACCTACAAGTTTCTTAGCAATGGGCAAAACTCATATTCCATCCCAGCACTGTAAGAAAAACTTCAGGAAAAGAGGTACATGCAATGAGCCATGAAGGAGGAGACACCTTGCCTAGGCTGGCCTGTGATATTTTAATAGAAGCTGTGGGAAAATGTAGGATTTGAATCCACCACATTTGGCTTCAGATGTGTGCTCAGGATATCAAGGCAGGGCATCTTTTGTGCTCAGCTCCAAGAGGCAGCATCTACAGGCAGTGATTGATGGGCCTGGGTAGCAACAAGCAGGCCTTTTTGAAGTGCCTGCTGCTTTCCAGGAGCCCTAAATAGATCCCAAGGTGCCATTGCTACAGGACAGATGAGGCACCCTAAAAATAAAATTATGACTATATTTTTCTGAGGAGTTAAAGGGAGTTTAAAAGATTTTGGGCTTTTTTAGAGTAGCATCTGAACACCTAGAATGTGATGCTAGGTCTGAAGTTGTGAGCAGTTGTTAAAAACATGCTGATATTTTTTACTGTAGTTCTGTACCAAGATATTTGCACGGACTCTAAAAAAGAAATTTCCAGAATCAGAGCATCCTTATCATCATCTGTATCATGAGCCTCATGCCCATTTTCATTTAAGAACCCCGTCTGTTTTGCCTTAAGAATGCATCTGCTCATATGTGTGTGGTACTGAGCTAGTCTGGGACCCCTGCTGCTAGGACTGGACTGCATGCAGGATCAAAAATTTGTTAGCTCTTCACTATTGGATTTCATATGGCTACGGGTTTCAAGGTATTTGACTTCTGCTGTAGAAAACACAGCCCAGACAGATTCCTGTCTAAGGTTTATTTGTTAAACAACTGCTCTGGTTTATTTCAAACACTGTGGGATGGTGTTTGCTACCATTACACGACTGGCACCAACATGCTGGTCTAGCTGAGATGAGAACCAAACTGCTTATGTGACAACTTTACTTCACTACAAGACAAGCACAGGTTACTTGCACAGGACAAATATACGGTCTCTGCTCCTCTCCTCAGAATTGGCATTTCCCAAGACACCTGCAAATGGAAAAGGGGATTTACTTCTTTCTATGTATCAGGAGGTGATAACCCTTGTTGCAAATCATGTTAGAAATTTTGCTAATTCTGTGTTTTGGCAATGTGTTCCTTCCTCAGAAGGTACAGACAGCATATCATGCAGGAGGAGTTAAAAAAAATACTGGTAGTTAATGACTGTGAATATAACTGCTCCACCTTTTTTTTTCCATGATGCAATGTTCCGAGAGAGATTGTTGCATAAGAAAGCAATCAAAGGCAGGTTGAATTACAAGGAAATGGATACAATCTTCTCAGTAAAGTAATGCTATCCTAACATGGCTTCTATGAGTAGATTTGTTTGTTGTAGGCATTGGAACACACTTTACCGTTCCTCTGCACTTTTCTGCTGTAGTACTTAGGATGGTTTTCTTCAGGGTGTAGTGTTTTTTTGTTGGGTTTGTTTGGTTGGGTTTTTTTTCCCCTAGGATTTTTTGTTTGTTTGTTTGCTGTTGTTTTGCCCTGTGCAGCCTTTTCTCTGATTAAAAAGTATGTTCACATTTTGATGCCCACATATAATTATGGGATCAAATCCTACTGCTTTTTTGTAACTTTTAAATGCTTGCAATTAAGCTGAGAACTCTAACATTTAACAATCTATGCCTAGCTGAAATGATTTATAAATACAGGAGCAGATTCTATTTGCAAGATTTGCATTCACAAAGAAAGAGAAAAATAATTTCATATATAGGACTGCTTTTTAGAGCTAATTACACAGAAAATACATAAAATATAAATAAAATTATACTCATATATATGTATGTGCATGTATATGTCCATGTGTGCTTGTGTGTAAATGTATTGATATAGATATTAAATATATACATATATAAAAGGAATAGAGGCTGTCTGTTAGCCACTGAAGAAGCAGTAAATTTGTTCTCTACTAAACTATTAGCATTTGAGTATAATCAAAACCAGGGTATAGATAGATGAAGAGGATATGGGAGCCAAAGTGATAGATACTGTGATTACTAAAGGATTGTCAGTACTGGAAATATTCATCCGATCTTTTCAGTGGTATGTTATGTATATCTTGCATTTAAAAAGTTTGTCAAATGCTGAGAAAGTTAACTGAAATAATTTCACTGAGACAAAGAAAGTCTGAAATCATCCTCATTATGACAGTGTGCCCAGTTTTTTTCTATACCAGTGAGCAACCATTAGTTTGTTAACAAAATTTCCACTCTTCTCAAAGCTTTTCAAAGAAGTGTCCACATTTTCCATTCCTAAAAGGTCCTGTATGCATCTTCCCAGTTTAAAATGCCATAGAAATTCTTTGAGAAGTTTTATAATATCAGCAATTTTTGCTATTACTTTTCATTTGTTCATTTGGAAGACTCTGATAATTAAAATCTTGTACCTTTTTCTTGATACTCTTTTGGAATGTTAAATGAGTCATATGGTTCAATAAAACCATCTTTGAAATCCTGAGAAAGCTCTTTCTAGGAAGAAAAAAGGGATTTTGATGCCTGGCTGCTGCGTGCTCTAAGCACTGCAGCTTTGCTCTCTTAACCCCACACACTGATGATATTCCCCTTCGGAAGTGATAAAATCCAGGCTGCAGGCTAGGAAGGGTTTCTTGTGCAGCTGAATATTGTACTCTTTATCTCTGGAGTGAAGAGGCAGAATGTAACAGCTGTAGTCCTTTTGACTCTAAATTTAGAGTGTCTTCAAACCAGAGGCTTTCTTCTAACTCTCACAGCTTCACTGGCTATATTCTACCCAATATTTCCTCTTTAAGAAGCAGTGGGAAGGGTGGACTTTCCCATGAGATGTCTTCTTGAATGAATGAATGATTTTCTTTAATTTCTTACCTGATTGTTTTGTGCTAACTTTCCCAAGGACAGGGTTATGTGAAGAGGTGAAGAAGATTTATTTTTACACATGAATCATAGGAACAATGAACTGGACTACTTTTTATTGAAAAGAAACCACACATAACATTCTGTGTAAAATTTAAAGCCAAACTCCACCAAGTCAAGTGGAAAACCTATGTTCACACCAGCTGCCTATTGGTCATAAAGCCAAGCAGCTGTGATAAGCACCTAAAGATTCTGCAAGGTTTTATGAACCTTCTTCAGTGAAAATGTAGTGACGTAAGAGATGCAAGCAATGGCTAATTGACTTCAGTGGGTAGGCTGGATAAAGAGAAACAAGTAATGGAAAACTGAGTAGAGATAAACAAAATACAAGCCAGTGAAAAGAAGAATTAACTCTTGAAATGCATCTTTCTGAATCCTAACAGGAAGTTATATATAGTCTATAAAAATTGCCACCCATTCTAGCTTAATTCTTTTTCTAGATAACATGTGCTTACTATTTAAGTCCTGCATACACAGTATTAGTGCACAGACACTTAATTCTCTGGCTGGCCACTGCAGCAATTCACGAACTACCTTCCAGTGCAATTCAAATTGCAAAATACCTTCCTTGGACTGGGCTACTTCAGCTGTCAGGAACACTTCCCTGGCTTCAGTGGGATACACATAGCATCACTCAAGACAGAGTCAGCTTTGAGGTTTGTAGAAAATCTAAGGTAGTTTTTTATGCCTTTGCTAAAGGATGGTTCATTGTAGCTAGTGATGACCTGAGGAAGTACTGGGTGCATTTATTCGTATTTTGCAGGTGGGTTCTTGGGATAAGGAGGAAAAACGAGAGGGTGTCAGAAAGAAGGTACAGATGAGAAAGGGGCCATGGGATGAACAGCTCCCTATACCACAATCCATGCTGTTCCAGCTACTGTTACAAACTGACCTTCATCACTGCTACAGCATGGCATTCTTTGAGGAATCCCAGCAGACATTTCTAGACTCCTGCTTAAGATCTGAGTCCTCTTAGAAAAGTCCTTATCGAGGGCCTAAATGTGACCTGCTATACCTATTCAAACCAGCTCATGTTGGTGAATGGGGAAGCAGAGGTTAGGCTGTGCTTAACTGAGATTAAGGTGGTAGTTGATTTCCTACAAGACAGAGCACAGGCTGGACACATTTTTTGCTTGCTTCAGAACTGCTTGGGAAACATTGTAGCATTTATTTTTAAATGAAACTTTTTCAGGGAAAAAATCCACAAACTCTCAGCATTTTTGAAAGCAGCACTTGTTCAACACACTCGTGCCATTAATCTAGTGGCGACGAGTGAGTTGGAAATGTAGCTCAGCACGACTGGGTCAGTCTTTACCTTGCCCTTTGCAAACAGAGGTTACACCTCTACGCTTCAAAGGTTGTCAGAGTTGTAAATATGAGCTACAGCACTAAAGGAATCACTTCAGCCTCCAATTTCAACACTTGAACTCATGGGAAAGCATTAAGAAAACATTAAGAAATATGTTTATCACATCAGCCATAATCTATCAAATGCTGCTTTCAAAGGAAAGTTCTCATTGTTGTTGATGGCATTGTAAGGCCAAAACTGGAGGCATTCTTTTAGTCATTAACTTTTTTTGCCCCCAAAGTTAAACATTTAAATTAGTATTTCTGTATTCATGGCAGTGACAGGTGCTAAGCTTGAGAACAGTGGCTACTTTTGACAGCCAGCATGGGGACACAGCCTCAGAAATCATTCAATGACTAAGTGTCCTGGTGCAGAGTGAGCTAAAGAGGGGATTTACTGTTTAACCATTAAACATGTTGCTTAGCTATTAAACAATTAGATTGTTCCAAGCCTTAAGAGAAGGAGACCAGTCTGTCATCTCAAATTCTAGATTTCCAGCAAATATGCCCAACAATGTAATTTTTCAGTGATATCCAAATCACCTGAATAGAAGTAATAAAAGGAAAAACAGCACAACCACTGTCTGGGCTGCTCCTCTTGATTTAGTCTGTCTTGTGAACAGAAGGGCACTTTGAAGTAATAGCAGAAATTGACTTCATGGGCTATTAGTCTTCCTGGCTTATATATGTCCCTCTGGAGGTAGAAACATCACTTAGTCCTCCCACAGTAGTTTATGACAGGTCCCTTTTTTATTCTTTGAGATGACATTTAATTCTGATGCCCTCCAGTGCTGCTAAAATGTCTCTGTTATTTGGTATGAGGCACAAAAGGCTCTCCAGAGCTTCCGGTCTGAATCTGCTAGAGATGCTTACTCATGGTGAGCAGAGTGCTGTGTACACACCTGCTGGCTGGGGAAAGCCTTAGGAAAAGTCCTTAGGAGAGCGTTCACATGGGTGCAATTACTCCAATACCCAGATTAGTCCTGGCTTTGAGGAGGTGGTTGCCTGTAATCCACAGAAGCAGCAACACGTTGCTCCCTGAGGGCTTCACGCTGGAATAAATGTGGCTGGTGCTGTGACTGATGCTGAATGTGGCCTAAGGAAACCCCAGAAAAGCAGAGTTCATCACTCTGAATTCAGCACTTCATTTATGGGGCTGCTTTTGAAGATTTAAAAAATAGTTATGCTCCTTCCCTCATGTTCTGCATCTATAGCCAGGCAACCTGCTCCTTCTACCATTCCTAGAGTCCTGGAATATTAGGCGGCTTATAGTACCTGTCCCTTCTCTCAATTCTTTCCAAGTTGTGCAGACACAACAGCTAACATTGTAAGGGCCTTCAAATGGCTAACCAAAGTTCAGACCTGCACAGCTGAATTGCTGCCATTAAAGTGCCCGTATAAGAAAGGTATAATGCCTCTGGTGGACCTGGTTTATGGGAACGGTTGCTAAGCAATCCTGGAAAAGGCCGTGGAAAAACATATCCTCAATGGACTATTGATTTCAGATAATAAATCATTTGATAATTGAGGTATTCATTCACTAATAATGGATTTAGAGACAGTTATTCAGCCAAGCCCCTGATGATACAGCTCTTGTAAAAAGAGTCTAACCCTTAATGGAACAGATTTTGAGAAATGATTGTTAACATAATGCATGTAGGTGAGTGACCAGCCCCTCCTCCCAAAGAAAACCACTCTCAGTCAAGCATGTTTGTATTTTATAATCCTTAAATCTTCAATGAGGCTACTTCTAAATAAGTAAAGAAAACAATCTATGTCCCCTCTTTGGGCATGTTTTTACTTAACTCTTGGAACATCATGGTTGCAGGTACTATGGACACAGGCTTTCCTTGTGTTATTGTGGTTCCCATACAGTTGCTGATGTCAAGATGAACCATTTCTTTGCCTGATATAGCCCAGAAACGTTATTCCTTTTTCTAATGGAAAAACTAGCTTTTTAAATAAATTTATTTTAGTAACCCACTAATCTATTTCAGCAAGGTGGTCTGTGTTTGAGTCTCCTGTGCTTTAGGGGAAAATACTTTTAGGGAAAACTGGAAAAAGTTTTTGTCTGTTTTGGAGAACTTACTAGGAAGAATGGTGAAATTTATGCTTTTCTTTTGAAGCGAGAACACAGATTTTACAATACTGCTATATGGACTGTGTCAGGGAAAATTTAGGAAGTATGTAAGAGTAAGCTTTTCTGCACAGGGCTAATTTCCATCAAAATAAACCATCAGCAACAGAAGAGAACTTTTTTTTAATCTGATGAAATTGTCTGTCAAACTACAACAGAAATGAAAATTATGGACAAATATTTATTAATATATCTATGATTTTCCCTCCAACTATTTCGATTTTTTGATCATATTTGCTAGAGAAGACCTATAACATTTCTTTAAGGGGATCCAGTTACTGAAATAGTCACATTAACATTTTTCAGAAATGCTTCTCTGATGACCAAGACAGGTCAGAAAATCAAGCATGAAATACGACTTCATGATTTTTAGAGAATCCCTAAAATATGGAGCTAAATTTATGATACAGTGAAAACTCTCATTTTTTTCAAATTACTTTTTTTTTGCTTTTCACTGTGAAAGCAAAGTTTTTATAATAGCAATAGATCGATCTTTTCTACTGTAAAGATAAAGCTGGATTAATAACCACAGAAGGCATACAACCCTGTAACACAAAGCCATGCTTACAATAAGAAAATCCAACAAAAGTAAAATTACACTGTCCTAACACCTGTATGAACCGCTCAAGCTACTGCAAACTTGTGTGGTGTGTCTGCCAGTGCCTCCCTTTCCCAAACAGCGCTCTGCGGGTACCCTGGGCAGTCCCTTGCTCTGGTAGCAATTTCCAGTAGTAATCAATAAATGGATTAAAAGGTAAACAAACGGAATCACGTGAGTTAGCATCTTGATGTATGAAATAACATGCACTTTGTCACGTGAAATGCTGTTAGCACTGTATCTGGTAAAACAGACAATGCCTGCGAGCAGAATTAAAGAGATGAAAGTGCACCGGGCGCAGATGGCACGGCACGGCGTGGGCAGTGAGGCATCGCTGGGGGCACTGCGGGAAGGTCCTCGATGGATCAGCTGGAATCAGGCAAGTGCGGCGTACGTGCTTTCTGTTCGTGCTATCACTGAAATGGTGCGGAGCGACCTGACAGAAAATTGTTCTGAAGTGGAAGCAGATGCATTGAGCTGTCAGGCGCAGAGCCATGACGAGACACCGCGGCGCCAGGAACACACCTTCGCATCTCCCCCGTAGCTCTCCCCGAGCCCCCTCCCTTCCCTTCTTGGGCAGCACTGAAGCTCAGGGATATTTTTCTCTGTCTGGCGAGGTCCCCCGTCATGGCTTCAGGAGAAGCTGCTCCTTGCACAGATACCTGCAGGGCTGGGCACGGTGCGGGGGGCAGCGGAGGGGAGTGAAGCCGCTGCTGCTGCCTCATACAGCCTGCCTGGGTGAAGCAGAGGTAACAGGAATATCATACCCCATTCTGCTGCGTCAGGCAAAGCTCCGCCTGGATTCAAAGACCTTCCTCCCTGGATTCAAAGACCTTCCACCCACCTCAGCATCTGTGGGATCAGGGGTGGTAGCAATGAAAAGCGGCATGTGTCAAAATTTTGAGAGAATCTTCACGAGCACTTCAGTATCTCACACCATGCTGAGCTTCACTGCATCTATTTCAGCTAGGTCCAAAGTCAAATAGGGTCCACTCCCCTGCTGCATCATTCTATCCTGTAAAGGCAATACCTATTCAAATGGTGGATATTCCCATCTATACAATCCATCCATAAAATATATTACTTTGGTGTAATACTAGACTAAGAACCCTAATAATTAATCTCAGTTCCCATTTTCTTTATTCTGCCAGTGTTTTGGGGTATGTGTCAATGCATTATTTCCCTTTTTATTACTGGCATACAAGTCTCCAGCCTCAGGTTTAATGACATCTTTCCCTCATTTTTTTAATTCCCATTTACCAACTTCTCATTTCCTTAATATGAAAAAGAAATTTAGCCTATTAAGCAGACCTACAGCAACGTCAGAGCTAGAAGGATTTCTGTTGTGAGTGCCCTTTTATTTTTGGATTGGAGGAGAGTAAGAGGACAAATAATGGCAAATATCTGGATGGTGCCTCAAGGAAGGGTTCATTTTCTCGTGTGTGGGGGAAACTTTGTGACTAAAAGCACATGACCGGGGTGCTGAAGCATCTCTGTCTCTGCCAGCATGCAGCAGCCGTGTTCTGTCATCCCTCACTGCCTGTAATGAACAGGGCAACAATGAGGAACATTTTCCGTGAGAAGGGACCTTCCTCCACTTTTGTATGACTCAGTCTTTTCCCACTCAAAGTCTTCCTTCCCCTCTTATGGGAAAGTGAAATTCCTCAGTTGTTCACAAATTTCCAAATATTGTTCTGGTGGCTGGTGCACCTGCAGGGCTGTTCACAGCGGCTTGGTTCCCTGCTCTACAGTGTATTTTGGCTGTTTTATTGAATGGGGGTATGAATTCCAGCATAGATCAGAATTATGAGGTGATATAAGAGAAAAGGGTCGATGGGACAGCTTGCTCTTGCAAATGCTTTTCATTGACACTACTGAAGAGAAGTGTCAGTTCAGTGCAGCATCCTGCAGGTAGATAACTAGAAGAGATCCTAGGAGAGCAGGTATTGACACTTCCATGACTGTATTTTTCAGAAAGGTTTTCTTCATCTGCAGAAAAGGTCATAAAATGAGATATGCAAGTACCATTACAGATCATATAATTTTAGACTGAATTAAATTTATTATTTATAATAAATAATGCTATCTCCTTCACCTGAGTGTTAGACTTCTCTTCTTATGGATGGTCTGACTGGGACAAGGAAATTCAAAAATGAAAGACCATTTTCCTTTTGTATTCCTTTTCCATATAAAGGAAATTTCCTCAGAACTGGCAATATTTATGTCTTTCTCTTATTTCAGAGAATCTAATAAAACAAAAAAAAAAGAAGATATGAAGATATTGCATTGAGCTAGAGAGTTAGATGGTGTACATACTGGTTTGATATTAAAACATGTTTTCCTGACTGGATTGTAGATAAATAAAGAACAATTTTTTATTAATATCATGTCTTAAAATTTGTCACTCAAACCACAGCCTTAGTGCCCTTTTTTCAGGTTCTGAAAGTAAATGACAGCTACAGATATTCAGCTAATTGATCCTGAACTTTAACACCCTACAGAAACAGTAGCCACTGACAAATTTGTGGAAAAAATAACTCCTACTCCCTGCTTTAGCTTTATTGGAAATCAAGAAAGACATGCTTTGCTAATAGGGGCATGCAGAAGGTGTGCTCTAAAGATTTTATGAGTTTGAGCTTTGGAATACTGTCTTACTCATAAGCGATGAAGTCATGAGTAAATCACGGGTGAGATTCCATTCTTTCAGGAAATACAGAAACCTGGTGCTCAGCAGTATCTGATGGAATTAGATCCCAGTGCCTTCGGAAGCAGGATTTTGCCAATCACACGTTCAGTACTTTCAACACACACTCACACACACATAAATATATTATCAGTCATATATTTATGTACACATATATGAGAATATATGTATGAGTAATCATATATGCTTATACAGTGTGCACTTTTAACTGCCTAAATTAATAGAATATCTATCTCTTAGTTAACAGAAATGGGATTGTGCCTATCACGTGCTTGAGGGGTGGAAACATAGACAATATACTATATATTATTTTATATAATAAATATGTAATATACTGTGTAATGATGTATCACAGAATAGAAAATATCTATATTCTATGAGATGGATATACGTATATATGAACCTACACACAAACACACACACACACATATGTATATATATACACACACAGTGTGTGTTCTTTTAACTCCCCAAATTAACAGAGTTTTCATTAGTGTGAACAGAATGCTGTCTTTCATATATGTGGTAGAAGCACCTTTCCTGCATTTGGTAATGGCAAAATACATGTATTCGTACACACACACACACGTATGTAAAACAAACTTTATTAATACATATACATATACACATATATATACATATAAAGATTCATATGCATATATATACACACACACACACATTTACACGTACGTGTATAGATGTACATGTATACATATAAAGTCCCTAAATTGCTTTTAGATACATGTATTGTGAGACTATATATGTATCTACAGGCATATCCATACAGAGTTTGTGTTAACACTTTAGATTAGTTTACATAAATATATATGTACGTGTATTTATATGACTGCATACGTTTCTCTCTTAGAGTAATGTGCAGTTAAAGGAACACCCCCCGGCTCTGCCTACACCTGTGCAGCCCCGTTTGTCCTCGCCGGTGCTGGGGGGCAGGAGCTGGTGCCGGCGTGCCCTGGCGGCGGCGGGGACCTGGAGCACGGGACCAGGGTCCCGCCCGGGCGCTGCCGCGGCGGCTGACGGCGGCCGGCCGGACCCGGGGGCGGCGGG
>VWPU01004984.1:0-42670 GCA_013398955.1 Callaeas wilsoni
CGCGGGGCAGGGCAGGGCAGGGGGACGCGCCGGGCTCGGTCCCCGGGGCGGCGGGGCGGGGACCCGGAGGCTGCCGGCGCCCCGCGGCCTCGGGCCGGTCCCGCTGTCACGGGCCCTGAGGCCCCCCCGGTGAGGCAACGGCGGCGGCGGGGCCGAGGGGAAACCTGTTTTTCTCTCGCTTATCTCAGCACGGATCACCGCGTCCTCGCGTTTTGCCCTGCCCTTCGGGAGCGCCCCTCTGTGTCCGGCGCTTGCCAGGCCGTTCCTGGCTGCTCTCGCCGCGTTCTTGCTCATTTTTCGTTTCTGCGGAGTCTCCCCGTGGTTTTTAAAGCTTTTTAAGGTCCACGGGGTATTTACTCATCAAGAATAGAGCACGTCGAGCTGTTGTTTCACGCGACGTTCATTGTCGGGGATTAATCGAGGTGGGGGCCGCAAAATCCCATTTGCTTTGTTGAATACATAAAGCTCTTTTTTCGCTGTGGAGATTGGTTTTTTATTATTAAATGGGGTCAGCTCGCTAACGTGGAATGAGGTGTTAAAGCTGTGCTTGTCAGCTCAGAACAGCCAAGGAGGAGCTTTTATTGTGCAGAAAGTGCAGACTCATAGAGACAAATTCTTCTTTTCCCCCTTCGTGGCTGGGGCGTGCTCGTTGTAATCGTGCCTCAGAGGATTTCGCCTGCTTCGGTTGTTGATATTTTTATTTCTCTTGCCTTTTGTCCCAGCCCTTTTGCTGCTCTCTTTCCTGCTGGATCGCACCCAGCACGTGGCTGTGCCAGTCTGGGATTTTTTAGCTTATGTTCAGATTGAGTTATCCCAGGTGACTGGGAATCGATGTTTTCCTTGGAGTTCAGCTTATAAATGATTCATTTTGGGCTCTCTGAGGTTGGTCACCCCAAACTGAGCCCTTCCAGCTGCCCCAAAAAGAACAGCAAACGCAGGGTGTTCACTCCTGGCTGGAGAATTCCCCCAGTCCAGAGGAGCAGGGAACAGCCCTGTGTCCACAGGCACGAGGGGGGTTCAGTTATCTGGGTATCCCCTTTAAAATCAAATCACAGCAACATGCAGTTGCTCACTTAAAATGCACCCCAAAACGTGTGAGAGCACAGGGTTCTGCAGTAATTGGATCACAGTGAAGCCGTCAGTATTGCAAATTTTGGCATCACAGGGAGGCTGCAGCAGAGGCCTTGCTGAAAGCTTTTCCATAATCTGTCTTTTTTTACCTCATCCACTGAATTTTTGCATCCAACCTGTTTTAAACTCAGGTTCACTGAGCTGGTGATGCTTTGCCCTCCTCATTCTTGTCCTTGTGTTAGAATAAAATAAATCTCTGCTGGATACAGTCGTGAAGAGATCCCTCAGCACCTGCAGAAGGTGGTTTTCTGTTAGCACTGAGTTCATCTTTATTTTAGTTGCTCATTTGCTGCCTCTCATAGTTCTTTGGGGGTTTTTAGAGGAAGCGTTGTGAGGGCTGTGCCTGTGCGCTGCGGGGTGGAGGAGCAGAGAATCCTGCATGCTGCTTCCAATGACTCCCACTTTTTCTGTGGCTTTGATCTTTAACTCAGCAACCTGAATATCCTATTTGGTGTTCTCACCTCGAAGAGGAGCTGGTTTGAGGGCTTCCCATAGGACATTTTTGGAGAATGATCAGCAGGAGCCCATTTTTCAAGAAAGAAAATTAAATCATTTTTCTGCTGGACGGAGACTTTGGACTTTTACTTTGCACTGGAACGTTGCAGCTGGTGATCTCTGCACAGCTTCCCTGGGACTTTCTTGACCTCAGGGTGGGATCTCTGAGGAGTTTTTTATTCATCAAAAGAGTTGATCTCTGGTTCAACCCGTGGTGGTTTTTCTTCATCACTCTCTCAGCTGAGAGGGTCTGTCTGGTTTGTCTGGTAATCCTCAGGTTTTGTCTGAGCCCTTCTGTCTAATGAAACCACAGCTTGTTTATTTTGCAGCCTGACTGCTGTTCCCTCCTGTACCCTGAGTTTCTTGACTCTGTGCCCGTTTCCTCCCGGCAGAACTCGGTGCAGAGATGGGGCCCCGGCGGAAAACTGTGAAAGCCAGCGCAGTGAGCAGGGAAGGGGCAGACTCTACCAAAGCTGAGGAGCCAAAAGATTACATGAACCAGCTCTCTCATGAAGTGCTTTGCCACATCTTTAGGTGAGCAGCCTGGCAGAAATCAATTTAGTGCTTAATGTTTTAGAGTTCTCTGTTTTTTCTCCAACTTTACCTGCTCGTGACACGTAAACTCTGGGTGTACCACGAGGGGACTGGTGGATAAAAAGGGATGACAAATGTGGTTTTTTTCAGTCCCCAGAATTAATTTGGAAACTGAAAATTAATTTATGTGAATGTCATGAATGTTAGAATGAAGAAGAAATGAATAAGTGGTTTAATTCTGTTACAGATACTGGTTTGAGAGCAGAAATACACTTTGAGTAGGGCACAGATTGTTTGGGAATAGTGGCATCTGCAGAAGGGATCTGGGATGTGAGGATGTGACCCCCCCTACAGCAAAGTCCTTCTCCCAGATGTTCACTCAGCCCTATTATCCAAAACATAATGCCTCACCCACAAGTTCCTGGAAACAGAAACGCTCCAAAATATTTGGAAATCGAGCTTGCAGTATGTGCTAGAAAATGAAAGTAACTTACTTAAACCTGTTGAGGCAAATGGCTTGGTCAGCGGGGTTTGGTTTAAATTAAATTTAAGGAAGGAATTGTTCCCTGTGAGGGTGGGGAGGCCCTGGCACAGGGTGCCCAGAGAAGCTGTGGCTGCCCCTGGATCCCTGGAAGTGCCCAAGGCCAGGCTGGATGGGGCTTGGAGCACCCTGGGATAGTGGAAAGTGTCCTTGTCCATGGCAGGGGTGGAACAGGATGGGCTTTGAGGTCCCTTCCAACCCAAACATGCTGTGATCCTGTGATTGATTAGAAGACTAAATCATCTGTGCATTTTAATACTATATTTATGTGGATATTCTATATTCAGTGCCAGAACCTGCTGAGTCACTGTGCTTAGCAAAGCTCCACATTTAACGAGAGCACAGCCTGAAAATTCTGCTCGAGCGAACGTCGTGCAGTGTTGGGAATCCCCTCACTGCTGCAGTCAGGCTTTGGTTTGTGACAGCTGAAGGCTGCAGCTGTGCTAAAGCAGGGGCTGTTTTTGCTCTCCCAAGGTACCTTCCCTTGCAGGATATCATGTGCATGGAATGCCTGTCCCGGAAGCTGAAGGAGGCGGTGACGCTGTACCTGCGCGTGGTCAAGGTGGTGGATCTGTGTGCGGGGCGTTGGTGGGAGTACATGCCCACAGGTGAGCCCCTGCTGCTCCCTGCCTCTCCTCCGTGCAGAATAAACCTGGATGTTCCCTTCCTTGGCGTGGCTGCCCTGAGCAGTGCTTTGCAAAGCCTGTGTCTGTGTGTAAACAGGAATTTGGGGTGTTGCTGTATTAGGTCGTAGGTTGGACTTGATGATCTCAAAGGTCTTTTCCAGCCCAGTTCGTTCTGTGATTCTGTGGCTGGGGGTGCTCTGTAGCCACCTGTCAATACCATCTGTGTTTGTCTGATTGTTGCAAGGGAGTTTATCCAAGGGTTATGCCATGAAGAGGCTGTTTGCATGCAGGCAGCAAAAAATACAATGGAATGAGAGAGCAGCTCATCTGCCAGCACTTAACAATGTAAGGATAAGTTTTGATGTCACACCTCGAGTCACCTGCAGATCAATAGATAAATTTGTCAGTCTGGGTGAACCCTGTGAGTACCAGGATTTCTGTTGGGTTTAAATTGCACTGCTGGGATTTGGTGGGGGACAGAGCTAAAATGAGGGAATTCTGAAGATCAGTGGATTTACAAATTGATAGTGATTAGGGCTGGTGTTAGGCAGGTGTTTAGACCTAACCTAAGATCAGTGTAAATACAAGTAACTTAGCCAGTTAAAATCCTTTTTATGTGTTGAATTATGTTAGAATAAAATAAATCAAATCTTTGCTTTAAGAAACCATCCTGCTTCTGTGAGAAATGTGAGCTGTGGTGAATAGTGAACTGATATAAGGGATGCAGCTGGGATTTTTCTGAGCCATGGAGTTGATAAATGGAATTCCAGGAAAAACAGACACGCAGAGCTTCATGTGAGGAGGGAGAGAGCCCAGTGAACCCTGCAGCCATGCAGCTCTGAAGGAAATCTGTAGCAAACCTGCAAAATTCAAGGCAGAGGAGTATTTAGGTCATGATTTCTAGGATGTGGAAGTAAAAGGAAAGCTATTGCTTCACCAAGTGCATCTTTCAACATCTCAGAACTTGTAGTGCCACATAAAGAGAGAAGTGTGTTTGGCTTTCCCTTCACAGCTGAGCGTCTGCTGCCACACCAATACCAAATGTGTTGTTGTTGTCTTAGGTTTCACTGATTCCAGCTTCCTAACGCTGCTGAGGAAGATGCCAGACATTGAACAACTTTATGGTCTTCATCCCAGGTATCTGGAAAGGCGCCGAGTCCGTGGCCACGAAGCTTTCAGCATTCCTGGAGTTTTAGAGGCTTTGCAGGCCTGTCCAAATTTGCTGGTGAGTGGCTGGACTTGGGAGAGAGCCTCCTTCAGCACCGTTAACAAAATTGTGACAGGGACTTGGTGCTTCCAGGGCTTTGGTTTAGGCCTGGCTGTACAGGAGGAGTTAATTGTGACCCTGTTTACTAATGACAACTATTTTTAGTTGCACCAGTGGGAATCCCAGGTGCTCTTAAGCCCAGCAATGAATTAAAGCTCTGATCCCTCTGCTTTTAAAAAGACAAGTCTTGTTAGAAGAGAAGAGTGAAATAACCTTGCATTCTGTAGTTTACATGCTTAAGGGGGTGTTGTTGTTGAACTGGTGTTAGAGCATTTGCTTTGCTTCCTTTTATCCAGGGTGTTGAGACCTCTCATTTAGAGCTGGTGGAAGCTATTTGGACATACATGCCCCAAGTCCACATTTTAGGGAAGTTTCGTAATCGTAATGGTGCTTTTCCAATTCCTCCTGAGAACAAGCTGAAAATTCCTATAGGAGCTAAAATTCAGACTTTGCACTTAGTAGGTGAGTGTGGTCCTTGTGAAGTAGTTGGCTTCAACACAGGTGGATTTAAAGGCTTTGAAACTCTGCAAATTTGTAATTCTTTTGAGGAGAGGGAGTTTGGGCTGTGGCATCTTGCAGATCTTAGTTGGATATTTGATAGCAGGTTCAGAGGGCAAGTTCTAAAGAATTATTGACAAACCAAGGTGAAGAACTTGTGTTTCAAGTGTTCACAGCTTTTCTCACTTGCCACAAAGCACAGAAAAGCTTCCTTTTGAAAGCCAGGAATTTGTGATGCAGTTGATTGGTTTAAAGCTTGTTTAAAATGTTTGTTTGTTTTGTTTATGTATTATTAGGGGTGAATGTCCCTGAGATTCCTTGTATCCCAATGCTGAGGCACCTTTATTTGAAGTGGGTGAGACTCACCAAACCACAGCCTTTTAAAGATTTCCTTTGTATCAGCTTACGTGCTTTTGTCATGAGGAACTGTGCTGGTAAGAGGGATTCTTCCTGTCTGAAGGGGATGGTAGAGCATGGAGGAAATCTGGTTCTGTTAAAGTCTTGGAATTCCACATTCTGAGAGCAGCCCTTGTTTGATTTGTGGTGCTGGACAGAAATCTCTCCCTGTCCTGTCCCTTTTACTTGGTGCTGTGTGGTTCTGTTGACTTCCTGCTCTAGAGGGATGTGTGTGGCTGTGTTTTAATTCTCCCATGGGGTAATTCAGGGAGAAGTGAACAGTCTGCTCTGTCTTTCTGGCCTTGTTGTGTGCAGGACCCACAAACTCTCTGAAGTACGTTCCCCTGGTGACAGGCCTGGCTTCTGCCAGGAATCTGGAGCACTTGGAACTGGTCCGTGTTCCATTTCTTGGAGGACTTATCCAGCACGTGGTAGAAGACAGCTGGAGATCAGGTGGGAGACTCCTAATCCCTCATACCTAAATAAAAATAAGTAAATAAAAGCAAATTGTGGAGGCGTGTGAAGCTTAGGTTTTCTGTCTGTAATATATCCTTTTCTGAGTATTATTTCCAAGTTTGGAATTATGGTCATGGTGCTAAATATGCTCTGTGTTGGGTATAATTTTGATATTCTGACTGCAATTAACTCTTAATAATGAGCTGCACTTGTTGGTGAGCAGAACCAGGATTGGAGGAGTTGGGTACAAATACTTGTTTTATTGATTTGCTAAAAAAGGTCAAGACAACACTGGTGGAAAATGTGTAGGGCTGAAGGCTGTGGTGTGAGGCTGAAGTGAAAGAAGGGTGTTCTTTATTTGCCAGGTGGTTTTAGGAATTTGCACACTATAGTTCTGGGAGCTTGCAAGAATGCACTTGAAGTGGATCTTGGCTACCTCATCATAACTGCTGCACGAAGGTACCTCCCTTCAGATCTCCCTTTGCTTCTCCTTTCTCAAAATAAATGTCTTAGGAATGATATCCAAGTGACAGAACAACCATCAAAGTTTAAGGAATAATCCAAGAGACAGAACAACCATCAAAGTTTAAGGAATACACATTTGAACTTTGCAGAACCGGAGTGTTCTGTGATTAAAATAACAGCAAATACCCTCTGAATGCAGCCATTGCTGAAAGAATTCTCTGATTTTATTAGGACAGGGCACCTTCTTGAGTGTTTTCTGTGTTTTGGCCTGAATTTTGATAGGAGCAATTCTGAATTCCCTGCAGGTTGCACGAAGTGCGGATCCAGCCTTCCTTGACCAAAGATGGTGTTTTTTCTGCTTTGAAGATGGCTGAACTGGAATTCCCACAGTTTGAAACTCTTCACCTAGGCTACGTTGATGAGTTTTTACTACAGTGTATGACACTTTTTATATCCATAAAAAACACAAAGGTTGCATAAACTACTGAGTTTTCAATCATGCTCCCAGTGATTAATGAGAATATTAATGGTGCATGTATTGAGGCTGCTGATCTCATACAGCCAAATCTGGTTTTCCTCACTTCCTGAAACTGGGAAAGCTCAGCTTTATTAAAGGAATGATCTGATCAATAAGGAGTTAGAAAATTCTGCTATAAAAGGCAAATTTACTGCTGTGTCTGCTCCTCTCTTTTATAGGTAAAATGACGAGTACGGACTTGGTGAGGTACGGCTTGGCTGATGTGGTTGAAAACCCAGGAATTATTACAGATATTGGTATGAAAGCTGTAAATGAAGTTTTTTCTTTCATCAAGTATCTGGTCATTTACAACTGCCCACATCTACATAACCCAAATAATTGGATCACAGGTATTGCACACCTTTGAAATTTCAGAGCTATTATATGAATTTCTGTGCTAAACCAGAATTTCTCTGCTCTAGTACTGCTTGTTCTGTTGTTAGTAAGTACAGTAGATGATGCTTGCTTTGGGGCCACGGTGGTGCTGGGAACAGGATGGAGATCCAGAGGATGCTGCTCTCAGATCTGAGAAGGGGGTAGTGAACAAGGAGTGAGGTGGGAATCCCTCAGGAAAGGCCTCTCTTGTGTTCCCAGATCACTCGAGGTGGACCCGCCTGGTGGACCTGACCCTGGTGAGATGCCACGCCATCAAGCTGGACTCTTTCAGTCAGTTCATCGAGTTACTGCCAAGCTTGGAGTTCATTTCTCTGGACCAGATGTTTAGAGAGCCTCCAAAGGTAAATTCCAGAAAATGGTTTGGCTTTTTCTTGTTGCCAGGATTTTTACTTGTTTCCGTTTCATTGGCAATCCGGTGTGCTCCTGCTGCTGTGCAATCTTTTCAAAGTTGCCATTAATTAAAGAGGTTGGTAATGAGTTACTTGGGTTTGCAGTTGCTTTTAGCATGATGTGCTGGGGAGAGTGGTGCTGCTTCTGCAAATGGGAGCAGTGGCAAGGAATGAACCTGTGACAAAAAAATAAAACTCATTGATTCTATCGAGAGTAAAACTCACTGTTTCTCTCAAGGTCTCTGCTGGTGCTTCACTGTGCTGCTGCTTTTTATATTATTTTTTCCTCTTGGGCTTCTCTTTACAATACTGAGAGGTTTTTGTGATTTTTTTACTGGGTGAAATGGGGATAGGGTTTCCCTTTTGAAGTGCTTTCAAAGCTTAGGAATTTCATTTCTTCATGTTGCCCCCTCCCACACTGTAACACAAATCCTTGGTAAGCTGCTGGCGTGCAATGGAAAATGTAAAACCTGCTTCCTTTGGTCACTGATGGTACCTTGAGGCTGCTGTGTGCTGGGGAGACTCTGATCTGCTGTTTGTATTGATGTAATGATCCCACAGCAAATTAATAGAGTAACACAATTAATAGATTAAAATTAAGTGCTTTGAAGAGTTTCCTTTCAGTGGGGGTTTAACTGTAAATTGTCTGGGTTGCCAGCCTGAAGATGGACCTCTGCCATCAGGAAATGTGAGGGACAGTTTCCCTTTTACAGCCCCAGACAGCTGCAGCAGGCTGGTTTTCCTGTTGCCATTAGGGAACGTTGAGATAACGAGTCCGTGTTTTCAAATCTTAATTTCTGCTCTTTGTTTCCAGGGTTGTGCCCGTGTGGGCCTGAGTGCAGGCACAGGAATTGGGGTCTCCTCTGCCCTGGTGAGCAATCAGAACTCCAACAATGACAATGACAACAACAACAACCACCAGAACAACAACAACAACCCAAACATCCACCACAACAACCACCAGCACCCCAACGAGCAGAACGAGGAGAACGAGCTGCGCCAGGAGGGCCCCGCTGAGGAGCAGCAGATTGGGGCTGAGGGTAATCCGGGGGACCTTTTGGGGCTGGTTTCCAGCTGAGGGGAACCTCTGGGATCTTTTTGGGGAGATTTGCAGCTGAGGGTAGTCCTTGGGGACGTTTTGGGGTGATTTTATCTGCATTCCCCCTCACACAGGCTCCTGGTGAAGGCAGGAATATACATTAGAAGCTTGTGGCTCTTCAGGCTCCTGGTGTGGAGCTTTAATCTTTTCTGGGCCATGTGTGTGCCAGCTGTGTGATAAAAGCTGTCCCAGTGCAGAGCTGGGTGTCACTGCAGCTGTCGGCTCTGTGTGACATCCTCTGGGAAACTCCAGGACTCCTCTGGGCACAGCTGGGAGAAGATCCCAGTGTTGGTGGTGTATTTTTAATATTTCCCAGCAAAGACTGAAGTCATTGACGGGAATGAAAATACAAATCCTGGTTATGCTGCTCTCTGCATAGAACAAGACTTTTGAGGAGGAGTGGAAACTCTGAGTGAACTAAACTCCAAAAGTTAGGCTGGGCTTTGGTTACAGAGATGTAGAACAAATCTGTGAGAGACTTTGTGCAGCCCAGAGGCTCACCAAGCGAATCAGGGCAGCTCTTACTGATGATTCTGACTCTCAGTGGGTGCTTGAGGGCTCTGTTCATTCTGTTTCCTAATCCTGACTTCCCTCTGCAGCCCTGAATGAGATGGAGGAGGTGGCACAGGAGGAAGGGGAGGCTGCTGGGCAGGAGCAGAACGAGCTGCCAGCTCCCAGCCAGGCTGTTGTTCCCATGGAGGTGGATGAAGAGCAAGCAGGTAACTCTGGCTTTGGGAAGAAATCACCTCTTGGTATCTCCCTTTTCCAGTGTAGGTCTGGTTTTAGATGTTTTGCTTCAGCTGGGTTGTCTGATTTGGAACAGTGATGTTACTGCAGCCTAGTGCTGTGAAGGAATTTATTCTGTGTTACAGCCCAGAGCTTTCTTTGCATATGCAGGGAAATACCTTGACCTTAAAGCCTGAATTTTGTGCTCAGTATAACAAAAGTCAGAAGTCCTGAATGAACTTGTCCTGTTGCTCTGTTGGTGTTCATGGCCTTACTTCTTTCACTGCAGCACTTGGGTTGTTTTTGCTTTTTCTCAAGCCAGCAGAACTTGTTGCAGTGTTAATTTAATTTGTATTAGTGGCACAAGGCAGTCTCGATTTCTTTTATTGCCACTTTTTACTGGACAATAAAATTTTCTACTGAATATCCCAACAACATGAAGTAGCAATCCATTGTGACACTCTTTCCCTTCCAAACCAGAATGCTTTAATGCTGAAATGCAGTATTTTGCTCTTCTCCCATTTAGATCTTAATGAGGGAGCCACAGGATAGGTGGTTAAATTGACTCAAATTAATTTGTTCCTTTTTTTTTTTCAAGCAGTGCAAAATGTTCTTCAGCCCTTTAATCCATGCTTGGTTAATTTTTACTTGAACTGTTGATATTCCCCTTCTCAGGACCAAGTGGAATTCAACCTGTTGTAAAAGCAACTCCTATTACCATCCATGATTCAGACAGTGAGGATGAGGAGGAAAACATGAGCACTTCCAGAGCCTGCATCTCCAACAGCATTGCACAGAATTACTCAGATGGGGAGGAGAAGGGCAGGGATCCAGTGGAAACCAGAGAACCTTCAGGTGTGCAGCATTTATTCTCAAGCTTCAGTCTTTCCAGGTTTATTTCTAGCTTAGCTTGGAATGTAGAATGAAGGTGTAAAGACATATTTTAAGCTCCAGTCACAGATGTTGTACAGAAATAGTGGTGCTGAACTGCTCAGAAACCTGCAGCTCCTCTTTGGGATTTCCAAGTGGACAGAATTTATCATGCCTGTGAGCCCACAGTGTGGATGTCAGTTCTGGTTTGAGGGGGCGAATAATCGGTGTCTGAAGACAATTTGCGTCAACTTTTCTACTGCCAATATTGGGGATTTGGGGTAGTGTAATGAGCTGAGAGGATTAAGATAGTAAACGTTCAGGAGGACTTTTGGCATGGAAAGGGTGCTCAGGCCTTGGCAGGGGCTGCCCAGGGAGGTTTGGAGTGTCCATCCCTGCAGGTTCCCAAGGAAGGGCTGGAGGTGGCACTCAGAGCTCTGGGCTGGGGACAAGGTGGGCACTGGGCACAGCTTGGACTCGATGGGCTGGGAGGGCTTTTCCAACCTCAGTGATCCTGGGATTAAGTTCTGTTGTGATCTGTACACTGCTCAGTGTGGGTTTTTGTGCACCTGTGAGCTGAGACTGCTGTTACTGCTGGCAGCACTGCCCAGACCCAGGAGGGGGAGCTGAGGGTTGCTGCTGAAACGTGAACTTCAGTCCTGTCTCTGTTCCTGTTTGATTCCTCAGGTGTATTCCTCATATTTAAGAAAACAGAAGCTTCTTTATATTAAATATTAGAAAAAAACCCTTCCCTCTGAAGGTGGGGAGGTCCTGGCACAGGGTGCAGGAGGAGCTGTGGCTGCCCCTGGGTCTGTCCAAGGCCAGGTTGGACGGGGCTTGGAGCAGCCTGGGGCAGTGGAAGGTGTCCCTGGCCATGGCAGGGGTGGAACTGGATCTTTAAGGCCCCTTCAATTCCCTGATTGTGTTAGCAGTGTGCCTTTCCTGTTGCTGTGCTTTGGCCTGTGTGCCAGGGAGCTGCTGTGAGACAGTGGGGTAGATTTGTACCTCCTTTAGTGACAAACGCCCCAGCACATCACCACAGAAACAGCTGCAAAAACTAGTGATTCCCACAGCACAGCATGGTCCTGGGGAGATTGTCATTGGCCTCTGGGCTTCCCTGTGTTCTCAGGAGCCTTCAGCAGAGTAACGCTCAGGTTTGTTTGAGGTTTCTCATTGTTGTCCCTCCCTTCGCGCCCGCAGTGAGCGGCAAAGGCAAGACTCCCCTGCGGAAGAGGTGCAGCAGCAGCCACGGGGGCCAGGCCAAGCAGTTCCCCGTGGAGGAGAGCAGCTGTGAGAAGGGCTGCCAGGTGACCAGTGAGCAGATCAAAGCCGACATGAAAGCAGCCAGTGACATGCCTGAGAGGAGCAAGAGCAAGGATTCCTACGGCAGCTGCAGCAACGCTCCGGGATCCGCGGCGACATCCAGCTCCTGCAGCGCTGCTTCCCCCAGTCCTGACTGTGCCCAGGCAGCCCAGAGCCACTCCGCTGGCACCAGCCCAGCAGCCGGAGAGGAGTCCGGGCAGCGTGGCTGCTCTCCCTGCGAAAGGGAAGGCTCCAGCGAGAGGGAGCCTGAGGAGAGCTCCGTCTGCTCCCGGTGTTCCTCCTCCACGGCCGCGCAGCGCAGGACGAGCGGGGGGTGTGATGGGGAGTGCCCCTCCACGAGTGGAGCCTGCGGGGACGGGCCAGACTTTGCACTTAGGACGCTGCCGGACTGTGGGGCCGCAGGAGAGCCTGGGCATGACAGGACTAGTGGGAGTGCCTGCGGGGCTGGCAGGCAGGAGCAGAGCACGCAGCCCGCGGGCTGGGAGCCGGACTGCAAGGAGGAGTATCCGCGGAGACCCCTGACCAGGGCCAGGAGCAGGCTGTCCCACGTGCCTCTGGTGTCAGAGCCAGGTAGGACTTCCACACAGAGTGACAGCTGAGCAAACAGCACTGCAGTGCTGCCCTGACGCAGCTCTGAGCGACTGCACCGCCCCCAGGGAGCTCTGATGTGGGGCTTGTTAGTCAGGGGCTTAAACCTGAGTGGTTTCAAAGGGTCAGAGCTTGATGGAGCAGAGATGCCATCACCAGGTAAAATCAGATTTCTCTGAAAGTGCCACTGACTTTTTCCTCCGTGCAGCTCTTTCTGTTTGTGTTCTCCACACATTCTGACCAGTATTGGCTTTACTCCTTTGAAAAGCAAATGCAATTTTTTGGTAGCTCTGCCTTGCTGTGAAGGCTGTGATTCATTGAAGCAGAAGTTGTCTCCCCATTAAAATCCTCCCTGGAAAGCTAAGCTACACTTAGATCTGAACAAGAAGGCAAAGGTTATAACTGCTGCTTTATCAACCAATAAAGTCGTAATTATAATTGAGCCAGGCTTTTGGACCTAGATTGGGTTCTGCTTCCAAGTGTGTAAGGCAGGGTGATCAAACTTACTGAAAGTTGGCCTTTTATTAAACACCTTCGTGCTTCACATTATAGTTTTGTTCATCTGACATAAAATAAAACTCCTGAAGGGCTGGAATGAAGGGAGAAAACAACAGATGTGAGAGGGGAACTTGCTGTTTCTTTCAAATATGCTTGGTTTCCAAAATAATCATCTTAGTCTGGCACAACCTCATATATCCAGGATTCTTTGCTGGGAATATCTGGCAGGTAAAATGAAACTGAAAGATGAAATGTGCTGCTTACAGAACTGTCAGAGTTGGAGGTAGGGAAGACTGAGGGCAAATTCCTGCCTCTGTTAACATGGAATGATTCAAACACTTTATATCCTGGTGTTTTTCCAGTTTATTCAATGCTCCCAAGTGTTAACAAAACCTAAATCACCTCATGTTCTGCAGGTAGATGCAGCTCAGATTTCAAGAAGAGATCTTGCTGTTAAATTTAAAATGTGTGCTTTCTACCTTAAGACCAGTAATTAATTGGGGATCTTTGTGCACATGCCATGGTTTTAATAAAGTCAAGGAAAGCTTAGTTTCAGTAAAATAACTTCTCATTTTGATCTGTTAATGACAGAAAATTAATTCTAGGGCTTTTTTTTTCCTCTTCCTGTTGGAAATAATGCTGGTGGTGATTGCTTTTCAAAGACTCATCTGTTAAATCAAGCAGGAATTTGAGGTCCCTGGTGCAGCTTGGGAACATTAAAGGATTTTATGCATGGGCATCCTTTGCAATATTAGGAAACATTTAGTGACAGTTACAAAGAACAGACTTTGCAGTAGTTTGAGATAATTTCTAGTATTTAAACATAAAAGCTATTTTGGGTCTTGTGTTTGTCAAGGATGTTCTTTTTCCTGCAGAGATTCAAGTGTAACCTAACCATGAATCTTCTTTTCTTTTCCTGGCTCCACATCTTTCTGTGGTGTTGGACTGTAGGTTCAGCATTCCTGGGTTTTCACCTATAAAGTTATTTATTGGGAGTAATTCTGAGCACAAACCTGACAGTGGGGTTTGAGCAAGGAGAAGAGATTTGTTTTTGAGCCAGGCAGGTGTTTGGATTTACCTGTGTGGGAAAAGTTCTCATGGGCTGTTCTCAGCTGTCCTGACATGGAGCAGAGGAAAGATTTTTCCATGTTTCTGTTTCCAGAAGTAGCAAAGCCAAAGCCAAGGCAAACCACCAAGAGGAAAAGGACAGCTGACAAATCCACCAGTACCAGTGACCCCGTGATTGAGGATGATCATGTTCAGGTAAGGGCTTTTCCTTCCCTTCCTGCAGCTTTATCACCATAAGCACCTCTTGGGAACTGAAGCTGTATTCTATTAATTAAGATCCTCCTGTGTCTTGTAAAATTAAATTTATTTTTCCTTCATTTTTACCCTGTCATGCCTTTTTTTTTTCCTTCTTTTTTTTTCTTTTTCCCCAGGTACTGACTTTGAAATCCAAAAACCTCGTAGGAATCACATTGACCAACTGTGGAATAACAGATCTGGTGCTGAAAGACTGCCCCAAAATGATGTTCATCCATGGTATGTGGTTCATGTCAGGGCTGCCTCCTCCCTCTGGCATTATTGGAAATTCCTGAAAGAATTCAAGTCAGGCCACTGCTCATTTTGTATTCATCAGCTGCAATGCTGATGAATTAGAACTGCAAATATTGCTGCTTCCCACTTTGAATGTCTCGTATAACAGCTTTAATAAAGATTAATATCTGAAAATCAACAGCTGAAACGATCTGACAATTAGGGAGGTGAGATGTTTATTGAAGAGTGATAATGCAATAATTAGAAGTTGATGAAATGAGTTTGATTACCTTGTTTTTCTCTCATTTCTTCATGCTCCCATAGATTTTTTTAGCTGACAGGATGATACTTTTCTCCTTGACGTGATAAAAATCTGTTTTCAGTGCTGGCACTTAGGTTGCATTAGTTTCACATGCCAGGGTGTGACTGCATGCTCCTGGACTGGGTCATTTATTGTTTTCTGCAACATCTAAATGAGGACTTTTTCTTCTGACATGAGAGCCATCTACTTAGCAGAAATAAAGGAATTATTTCTTTATTCCAGAATACTTAGAACACGCAATGATGTGCAAGGAAATTTTGTTTACATGAGCAGTGTTGCTAGAAAGGAAACAATTTTATTTTCCATTGTGTGGCTTCCCAATCCTCCGTGTCTGAGCTGATTTTGGAAGTTGTGGCAGTCCACAGACCATTTCAGTGAAAGGAAACAGAGGGAGAAAAAGGTTATTAGATGAAATTTGACATGGCCTTTTAAAAGGCCACTTCTGGCAAGTTCACAGCTGAAAAGCTTGATGACAATATGGAAAAAAGGAAGAGCTGGGCTATATCTGATATACTTACGTAAGTTTTTGGTGCTTACATTGCTTGTTTGCCTTCTTCTGAACCTGCCAGCCTTGAAATTCTCTGACAGGAGGCTCCCGAGGTCTTTTATTTCCTTTTAATCCTTTGATTTGCTCTTTTCCAGCTACAAGGTGCCGTGTGTTGAAACACTTGAAGGTGGAAAATGCCCCTGTTGTGAATCGCTTTGACTACGCGCAGTGCAAGAAGCTGAACATGGATCAGGTCCTGGATCAGATCCTCAGGATGCCCCCGGAAAGGAACAGGATCATCTACCTTCGTCCCATGCAGCAGGTACAGAACCAGCCTGGGATCTCTGGGAACACACCTGGAGCTCTGCCTGGGGTTGCAGTTGGGGCAGGAAATGTTATGACAACACAACTCTGAAATTTGGTTGTTAAAAGCCCAGCAAGGCTTTTATTGCAGAATCTGCTACTTGGATTTTAAGATACTCTGATAGATTAAATATTAAAATTTATTGTCTCCAGTATTCATTGCATTAGAGGATATTGTAAAATAGGATGCCTTGAATTAATTTCAAACTGGATCACTCAAACTGTAAGAACCTGGGTGCTCCTTGGAGCTGTGTGTGAGCAGAGCATGGCACAGGGATCTGAGGTCCTTAACCCATGTCCTGTTAGATTTAGGAACAGCAGAGTTTGGGATGCTGAAGGCACCATCCCCTCCTGATGCTGAAGTGGTGCAGGACACTGGTGGGACTGGGAGCCACCCTCTCCTCCCTCAGGTTGTCTAGGAGCTGGAAGCAGGGACATTCAGGGAGTTGTTTAAATCATCTGATGAGGATTTATGAGGGCTTCCTTTAAGATCTGGAAGGTTGGGAATGTTTAACTTTATCCCTCTGTATTGCTCTGTGGTGCTGCTCCTCTCCTGCTTTTCCGGGCTTGGTTTGCCAACAAGGGAAGGTTGATTGGACATAAAATCCATAAAATCAGCTTTGCTTTGAAACCACATCTCGTAAAGGACAGTGGTGAAAATATTAGATGGGAATAAAACCCCAAATCACTGATCCCTTCCTCCTAACACAAGCTCTGAGCGGTGAATGTAGTTTTAGACCATTCTGTAATTTTACTGAGTTTGTTTCCACATTGGAGTTGGGAAACACATCAGAAATCAGACATTTCCCATCCAATTCCAGTACTCAAGAAACTGAATTGGCAAAGCTGCACTGGGGAAGTTTCACTCCCCTCAATCCTGTATTTATTTATTTATTTACTTGTGTATTATGTATTTACTCATTTAAATTATGTATGTATTTGTGCTGTTAAAATTCCCTTTCACCGCCGCGTTTCCCTGGAGTTTGGGGATCCCATCGATGTCTGTTTGCTGTTGCCTCTGTGACCCCGTCCCTGTGTCTCTGGTGCTCACAAGTCCTTGCCCTCAGGTGGACACGCTGACTCTGGAGCAGAAGATCTTTAGTGGCCCCTACCCCTACCACATCTGCATCATCCACGAGTTCAGCAACCCCCCCAATGTCCGGAACAAGGTGCGGGTGCGCAGCTGGATGGACACCATAGCCAACATCAACCAGTGAGTGCTGGCCATCCCCCAGGCAGGGAGTGCTGGCCATCCCCCAGGCAGGGAGTGCTGGCCATCCCCCAGGGAGTGCTGGCCATCCCCCAGGGAGTGCTGGCCATCCCCCAGGGAGTGCTGGCCCTAACCAGGGAGTGCTGGCCATCCCCCAGGCAGGGAGTGCTGGCCCTAACCAGGGAGTGCTGGCCATCCCCCAGGGAGTGCTGGCCATCCCCCAAGGAGTGCTGGCCCTAACCAGGGAGTGCTGGCCCTAACCAGGGAGTGCTGGCCCCAGCCAGGGAGTGCTGGCCCTAACCAGGAAGTCCTGACCATCCCCCAGTGGGTCCCGACCCTAACCAGGGATTCCTGACCAGCTCCCAGTGAGTGCTGACCCTAACCAAGGAGTCCTGCCTATCCCCAGCAAGTACTGACCCTAACCAGGGAATATTTGCCCTCCAGGGACTCTGCCAAGGTGTCCTGGAGCAGCTGCAGCTGTCCCAAGTTAAAAAAAAATCTGTTTGGTTACTGCTGGGGGTTGAATTCTGGGTGGTGCCATGTAAATTCAGTGCCAAGATGCATTTAATAGAAAACGGAAAATCCTATAAATTCTCCAGCAATAACCACGTAATTAATTCATCACATTCATCCAGCAGTAACGCAGTTGTACATTGAAGTCGTTGGGATGGCTGAGAAATACCTTCAGAGCTGAAAACAAGTTCTTTTAAAAAGCATGATTTGCTCCAGGAAGTAGTGTTGGTTTCTGTGGAGGGTGATGTTTAATCAGTATCAGCTCCTGAAATGTTCAATCAGTATCAGCTCCTGATGTTCAATCAGTATCAGCAGGGACCTGTGCCCAGTGGCTCTCACCCAGCTGTTCTGTCCTGTCCCTGTCGGCTCTGGTTGCTCTCAGAAGTGAAGGGATGGTTGCTGAGTTGGTGTGAGAGTCCTGGGGCAGTTTTTCCAAGGATTCAGGCTCATTAAAGCAAAGGTTGTGTATTAGGATTTCCTGTTCGGTTTTTCTCCCTCCCACCTCTCACTTCCTGGCTGTAACCTCTCCCTCCTTCTCCCCAGAGAGCTGATTAAATACGAGTTCTTCCCTGAGGCCACCAGGACTGAAGAGGACCTGAAGAAATACCCCAAGTACCCCTGGGGCAGAGACATTTACACCCTGGAAGGTGAGAGTTTGTGGGGAGCTGAGGGCTCCTGCTCAGCCTCCTGCTAAGAGGAGCAGCTTTGCATCATTACCCAGAAATGTGGAGAATATTCCTTGTGAGGAAAGTTGGGAAGCTCAGCTCAGTGGGGTGTGAAGTGTGGAGATGCTTTGTGGCAATGCATTGATTGGAAGCGTGCCGGTGCTGCAGGGGTGACGTTTTCCTCCCTGGCTCCTCATGCTGTCCCTCTCCAGGCATTGTGGATGGTGCTCCTTACTCCATGATCACTGACTTCCCCTGGCTGAGGTCCCTGAGGACGGCAGAGCCCAACAGCTACGCCAGATACGACTTTGAGGATGATGAGAGGAGTGAGTAACCTGCCTGGGTTCTTCCCAGAACCTGCTTCTTTGGCGATGCTTCCCTTTCTTTCCCAGTTTTCTGCTCCTTAGGCTGGCTTTGGTAGATCTGTTGTTCTGTTTCGAGTGAGAAAACTCTTTTTATGTCACATTTCTGTGAGGTAAAAACTGGATTTGGAAACTCTGGAGTGGAGCTGATGTGGGTTAGAATTTATTGCAGATGTGGCTCTTTCTGTTTAGGAGCTTGTCTGCTAAAATATGAGGGGAGGCAGTGCCTGGGGCTCAATTAAAAACCTTGCTTGGTAGCAGAGAAAATATGTTCTCCCATTACTTAATTAGGAACATCCTGGAATCTTCATTAGCGGTATCTTTAATTGATCCTGATTTGAATATTCTTATCCAGCCCCAGTTCAGGAATCTCAAGAGGATGAGGAAGAGATTTTTTTTTCCTATACCTTTCTCTGCTTTTACTTTTTAATTTCTTTTTAAAATTTTATTTTGGATTGATGTAGTTTGATTTTATTTTAGCCTGATTTAAGGCTGTATTTCAATATGAAGGCTGAATTGCCAAAAAATTGGTAAGTATTTGATTTAAGAGTCAGGATATTAAAAGAGTCATGGTGTTAAAGCCATAAAAACGAAGGAGAGCGCTGCTGCTTTATCCTTAATTGCTGTTGTTTATAAAACAGTTAAGTCATGGATAACCTGGAATTATGCCAGAGAGGCCTCAGGGAGAGGTTTTGTGATGCTCTGGCATTCATTCATTTCACTCCCAGACATTTGGACATGAGGACTGGAGCTGTGGAAAGCTTTAAGGAAGGCAGGAGAGAACCTTCCTTAAACATGGCCTGTCAAGGGAAGCTTTTTCTCTTTGCCTTTTCGCCAAGTCTGGACACAAAACCAGCCTGGCTGGTGAATATTTTTGGGAGAAACATCCCCTTTTCCTCGTTCTTTCTTTCCCCAGCCACCATCTACGCCCCGAGGAGGAAGGGGCAGCTCTCAGCCGACATCTGCATGGAGACCATCGGCGAGGAGATCTCGGAGCTGCGCCAGGTCAGGAAGGGGGTGTTCCAGAGGGTCGTGGCCATCTTCATCCACTACTGTGATGTCAATGGGGAGCCCGTGGAGGATGACTACATCTGAGGGGTGCCCCAGCCTGCCCTCCCTTCCCCTGGCACTGCTGGCCAAGAAAAAGCAGGATTTGTTTTTTTTTTTTTTTTTCCCAAATGCAAAGCATTTCTCCCACCAAGGCGCCCTCGGCTCTCCCTGTGGCCAGGAGGATGTAGTTAAATGTAAAATGGAAAGTACAAATTGTATACTAAGAGTTGTACATAGAGGAAACGAAAAAACAAAACTTCCTAATAATGAGACTTTATTTCATATGTTTATACAATTTAATTTAAGTTCCATTTTAATGAAGGCCAATAATTAGGAACGGGGAAGAAGATTTGAACTTTTCAGCCCATACAATTCATAGCAGTATTTTTTTTCCTTATAAACAACAATTCCATTTGCTGTGTTCAAAAGAGTCATCAGAGTCTCTTTTAATCTGTGCCTTTTTCTTGAGCATTTAAGAGTCCAGTCTGAGTAAACCTGTTGAGCACAATCTTGGTGTCTTGTGTGCATTTTTGGAAGGGTCAGAATATTCTCCAGCTGTTGCAAAGAAGGCCAGAAGCAGAAAAAAAATGTAGAGAATTCGGTGATCTGTGGTAGTTTCTAGAGGTATCCAACCCATTTTTGGGGGGGAAAGGAAACCCCCGTGTTTAGCACCTTGGAAACAGAATGTTCTCAAGCATTTTGTACTGTTAGATTTCATTTTCATGGTGTATTTGACTCTGTACCACGGAAATCGAGTTGCTGATTGTTGGTTTTCCACCCTCTCGAACGTAAATCTGCCCCTTGCCGCTGGCTGGAAGCTGAGCTTTCCCTTCGGGCAGGCGGAGAAGGGGCTGGGAGCTGCCTGGTGGCTGTGGCAGCACGGGGTCCGTGTGCCACCGCCTGGGAGCCCTGGGGCTGGCTTGTGCTCACTCCTGAATGCACATTTTCCACGTGGTCAGTAAAACCTGCTGCTAATTGCCCCAAAACGTGTGCGTGTTGTGTGTTGAAAGGTGCTTGCAGTGCCTCCAGGTGTTTGGTGGGGATTTGCTGCCAGTGCAGGTGTAAAATGCACATTTTGGTGTTGCACTCACAGGGTGCCCAGGGCTGGCAGGCCTTGGAAAAGCCAATTCCCAGCTCTGGCCTGGTCTCTCATCTGTGCTTGTTTAAAATTGGTGTTCTCAGCCTAAAAAATGACACTTCCTGAGGTAAAATCTGTACTGTTTAGACCGTTTTATCCAATTTTGCTCATCATCCTGGTGGTGATTCTCTGAATTTGGGGTGAATGTGGCTAATGGGGATTTGTATTATGTTTAGCTCTGTAAAATTGAGGTAAAACTGCTCCACACAACAAAGTTAACGTTGGTTTTCTCTGCCTCTCTGTGGGAATTCTTGGGATAATGTGGAACTAGAAATCCATGGGATAAGAGGTGGAGAATGGTGCCTCATGGGAGCAGCAAGAGATTTGGGATGGCAGCATTTCAGCTGCTCTGTGCTCTGACTGGAGGTGGAGCACTAAACACCAGAGAATGTGAATGTTACTAAATTTGCTTTAATGCAGAATCACAGTCAATGGTTTATTATAACTCTTATATTTAATAAACCATAGATAATGTATTCGATGATATTCAACCAAAACAATTGTGACCCTTTGTAGAAGTGTTTTAAGTCCTCTGAGTCATTGATTCTGTCAGATTTACCATTTTAGTCCAGAAAATGTTGCTGAGTTTCTGGAGTATTGCACCAGATCTCCCTCTGGTATCTCCTCACTCCAGCCTTTTGCAGAAGTATTTACACAAATAAAGTGTTTGTTTATATTCAATATTTCTGGAAGCAGTTGAACCGTGCAGTAATTTTGACCTCTGAAATGCGACACCCATTTCACACCAGCGCCTGAATCCGCTGTGGCCATCTCCTGAGGGCTCTGGCTGAGGGAGGAGCTGGGATCTGCTTTCATCTTTTGGGTCTGAGTGTCCCCCCCGAGGGTGGCTTTTTTTGGGCACTTTTATTCAGTCACCACGGCAAGGGAGGGTTTCCCTGGCTCTGCCCAGGTCAGCTTTCCTTGGAGCATCCCAGATGTTTCTGTGCCAGGCTTCTCTTCCCTCCTGTCTGGTGTGTGGCAGGAGGAGCAGCTGTCCCTGCAGGTGAGGGGACAGTGATCCTGCTCCTCCTGCCACACAGGGAATTCCAGGTGGGCCTCTCAGCTCTGCTCTGCTCCTCTGGGGCCAACTGGGATCCATTCACAGCCCCCTAAAACCAGGGATATCTGCACAAAGGAAGCTTTGCTGAGTCCTCACCTGCAGGGACAGCAGCTGCTCCTCCTGCCACACAGGGAATTCCAGCTGGGCCTCTCAGCTCTGCTCTGCTCCTCTGGGGCAAACTGGGATCCATTCACAGCCCCCTAAAACCAGGGATATCTGCACAAAGGAAGCTTTGCTGAGTCCTCACCTGCAGGGACAGCAGCTGCTCCTCCTGCCACACAGGGAATTCCAGCTGGGCCTCTCAGCTCTGCTCTGCTCCTGTGGGGACAAACTGGGATCCATTCACAGCCCCCTAAAACCAGGGATATCTGCACAAAGGAAGCTTTGCTGGAGTCCAAAGGCAGCGTGGCAAACGTTCATCCTGAAAGGTAAGGAAAATGGTGAAGGAAACTCCGTGTGATTGCAGCACCTCTGTGCCCTGCTTCCTTCCTGGATGTGGCTTTGGGGGAAAAATCCAACAGGAATTTCTTCCCTGGGTCAGCTCTGACTCAGCAACGCTGGGTAAGTGAAATCACGGTTGGATTTCTGCCTCCAGGGCAGGCGCACGGTCAGAGGGGTCTCCTTTCAGTCACTGAAGGGAAGTGAGCACCTCCAGGTCCAGTGCAGCTGGAAAAGGCAGGTGGTGATTCCACCAATTGGGAAATGAGTCTGAGACGACTTTGGCAGAGCTTTTCCCACAGCTCCTCCTGGAAGAGGATGCAGAGATCCCAGCTGGGAGATGCTCAGGTGCCCGGGAAATGTCATCTAAATAGTACAGAAGGTAAACAGAGAAAGGCCAGAGTGTGTTTGGGCACAGCAGAGGGGGCACAAAGCCTCGTGTTCGCTGTGCTAGGGGTTGCTTTTCCCTCTGGTTCAGGAGGAAGGCAAAATCAGTGCTTGGGTTTCAAAAAGAAAAGGATGTTGGAAGTGTTTTTATTTGAGGAAAAGCTGTAAGGAGTTGATGGAGGCAGGAATGTTGCCCCTGCTGTCTCTCCAAGCTGTTCAGGGTGTGAGGAGCAGCTGCAGCCTCCCCCTTGCCCAGGATTTCCACTGTAATTCCCAGTTAAGCACTTCCAACTGAAGCCCTTGTCGGGGCTGAGGGAAGCCGTGGCCCTGCGTGCACTGCATGTGTAAGAGGACAGGCAGAAGCAGTGCCCATCAGCTGGAGAGCTCCCTTCAGCTCCTCAGCAGGCCCTGGGTGTTGGCAGGAGATCAGCTGGGGCTTTATTCGGGAGGATTTATACAAAACCTGAAAGAACTAAAAGCTTTGGTACATTTTTATTGAGTTTGTGGCAGCAGACACCAGCAGATTTCTTGCCTTTTGGCCTGGGAGTGCTCAGAGGTCGGCCTGGGAGTGCTCAGAGGAGAAAAACGGGATCCTAAACCAGGGAAGTGTCTGCGGCTGCCAGGTACAGAGTGAAAATGCTCTCCTTGGCTTCAGCACTCACGAAGTTGGGCGGGAGTGACTCAGAGTCTGCCTGTGTGGGCTGCCTGCTCCCAAACCTGCACTCGGCTGGAGCTGCTCCCTGCTTTTCTTCTCTGCTGGGAATGAGATGGACACGATCCGGACCCCATTGGCTGGTTCTGTGCACGTTATTAAGTCAGGGTGACACAAGTAAGTGCCTTAAATACCTTCTGATTCTCCCTCTTGCTGAGCAGAGCCAGTTGGGAGTGAATTCCATCCTGAAAGCCATGATCCAGGGCTGAGGTGAGCTTTGGGCTGAAGATACCTGTCAGCAGTCCCTGAAGTGAGAGGTGTTTGGAGGGAGAGGCAAGAGGAGCATTTATGCTCAGCTCGCACACTACTGCTGATTATTCACAGAGCTCTGATCCCAGAGGGGGACAGGAGGAGCAGATGAGGTAAAATCAAAGCCATTCTGAGTCAGAGGCAGGGTGAGCATCATTTACCTCTCAGCTGGGAGGCGTGTGCAGGTTTGCAGTGACACGTTCCCAATGCCCACCCTCCCCGAAGTGTCCTTTGGTACAACACACCCCCCCGGAGGAGCAGAGCTTGCCAAAAAAGTGACTCTGGAGCAAGGGATTCACACTACTCAGCATCAAGGTGACCCTTGGCTTTCCTTTCTCACACGAATCCATCTGGATGGCTTTGATCCCATGGGCAGCTCCACAGGGACCTTCCAACCCGGGAATCCTCCAGGTAAGGGGCCAGGACGAGGTGGGGGCTCCTGGGCTGCAAATAAATCAGCCCTGGGAATGAATGGAGCTGAATAGGGCAGAATTTCTGTGAACAGGAGCAGGGGGACAGTCAGGACCAGGGCAGGGACTGTCCCCTGTGCTGGCACTGCTCAGGGACCCCGAGGGGTGTCCGGTTCTGAGTCCTCAGTGCAGGAGAGAACTGGAGGGGCTGGAGCGTGTCCAGGGAAGGGAACGGAGCTGGGGGGCTCAGCCTGGAGGAAAGGAGGCTCAGGGGGATCTTCTGGCTCTGCACAACTCCCTGGGCAGCCCCTGCCAAGGCCTGGCCACCCTTTCCATGGAGAAATTCCTGCTGATGTCCGACCTGAGCTCCCCCGGCCCAGCCTGAGGCCGTTCCCTCTCCTCCTGTCCCTGTTCCCTGGGAGCAGAGCCCGACCCCCCCGGCTGCCCCCTCCTGTCAGGGAGTTGTAGAAAAAGCAAAGAGGGGCAGATTCCCCCTCCCTGTTCCAGCTCCTGGAGCATCCTGAGGCAGCTGGGAGGTGTAACCTGCTCTCATCCCGTGATTTGAGCGCAGACAGCACCAGAAATGAGCCCGAGCTGGAGTTCACTGCCGTGTCCAGAGAGGAGTTTTTATTTTGAGGAACAGCCACTGCACCACACATCACTGAGCACAGGCAAGGACCAGCACCACCAGCCAAGAGGGGCAAAAGCCGAACTGGGAGGCCACAGGGGCAGCCCCCGTTAGCACAGGAATTCCAGAGTGGGGCCTTTCCATGGACACCTTCCCCTCCCGGGAACTTCTGCCAGCACCGATGGCACAGTGCCATTGCTGGGCTCACAGAAGCTCTGCTGGGATTATTGATTTATTCAGCAGGAGCTGCCAGGAGGTTCCTGACAGGTTTGCTGAGCCCAAGGAGGAATTCGAGGTGACACAGGACATGGACATTTCATGTTTGGAATTTCATCCAGTTGGAAGGGGAGCCTTTTCCCAGGGAGAGCTGGTGACCATTTTGGCTGGTGAGCCACTGCTCCCATTGACAGAGCCTTGGGAACGTTCCCCCTGGGGAAACTGGGAGCTCGTTTTAAATTAAAAAGAGATCTTTTCCTAATGCACATAAAAATAAAGGAGGAAACAAGGCCTGAAGGACAACAGCAGAACCAAAGAACCCCTCCCTGTGGCTTCCCCTGCTGCTGGTTCCATCCGCTCCAGGAAATTTCACACCAAGATTTTGATGCCCTTTAATGGGGACAGAGAAAATTTGTTTTTTTAGGATTTCTTTAAGAAACTTGACACTCGAGGTGAAACCAAGCCAAGCTGTTCTGCAGCCCTGTGTGCCCAAATCCCAACAAAACCCCTGTGGGCACTTCCACAGAGGGGGAGGATCACAGGACTGGAGCAGCCCTGGATGGATTTTTTTCCAAACTTTCAATAATGGCTTTTTTTTCACTCACTGTTCTGGTGTCAAGAGTAAAGTTAAATGAATTTTTTTGGAAATAAGACCCTGTAAAAACAGATCATTGCCAAACAGGTCCCAGCGATGAACCAGGAGCACCTTCCACCACAAACATCAATAATCTGCATCTTTCCAGCTGCCAGCAATTTTCTACCGCAGTGTTCCAAATTCAGGCTGTTTCTGCCCAGTGTCCTTTTGAATCCTGAAGGAAAAGGATGTGAAGCTTCATCAGTGACTTTGCTGTGGAAGAAGTATTTAAAGAAGTCAGACACCATGGCCAGGAAGCCACTTGTTCTTCTCATGCACAATATTTCTCCTACTGAGCAACACTTTTGTTTGTTCTGAGCAGGATTTGTCTGTTTACAGTAAATACCTGTCACATAGCAACAGAAATATTACTAAATAATAATAATACATAGAATGTTAAGCTCCTTGGTCTAGAAGCTTTTAATGAAAAAACTACATGTTCCTGATAAAAAATAATAAATAATGTCAGCTTTTCTTTGTACATTAAAAATATCTGTACATGGTTACACGATATAACAAAGTACAATTTTATTTTCTAGGCTCAGGGTGGCATCTCTGGGGCAGATCTTCACCTGAAGAGGGTTGAGGCTCACGGCCTTGACCCCGCATGAAAATCGTTTTCCCAAATTTGTGGAGTTGAGAGCCTTGCCCGCCCTTTCCATGCAAAGGGGGAAGCAGCTCACGGGGAACGTGGCAACATCGACATGCAGGAAGCAGCTGAGGACTGAGATCTCTGCAAATGGTGAGACTGGAAAGTCTGGAAAACTTCTTGCCTCGACTGGAAGAGACCAGCAACAAACAGAAAAATAAAGGTGGCAAAGGTAAGTAGAAGTCTCTCTTCCAAATGTGGCTAGAAAAGGGGTTTAGATGGTTTGTTTTCCAGGATGGCACTTAGTGATCCATTTCGGACTGGCTCTGGCTGCTGGCCAAGCTTCCTGCTGGCTCAGAATGCCCAAAGTTTGCGCAGGGGAGGGACGAGGACGGCACAGGCCTCCAGGGCCACATCCCATCCACCGGGAATGGCAGAGCCTGGCCCCAGCTCCGAGCTGGGATGGCCCTGCTGCTCCCACTCCAGCTCCTGGGGATCCTCCTCGGCCAGGAAACACAGCCAAAGCGTTTCCAGAGCTCTGTGGGGCCGGGTGAAGCAGCAGCTGGTGCTGACCTCTCCCAGGGGCTGGAACCAAAGGGCAGCAAACATTTCCTCGTTTTCCTGGAGAAAACCTGGAGCAGTTCCTCCGCTCTCCGGGCGGGACGTGGCAGGGACGGAGCCCTTCGGTCCCATCCTGCTGGGCCTCGGCCGCTCCTCGTGACCTCAGGACAGGGGGATGAGCTCGGAGGGCAGCTGGGAAGGAGCAGCAGGAGTCCCTGCACGGGATGCTTCGGAGCTGCTTTGTGTCCTGGCTTTGGCAGGAATCCCTCGCTCCTGGAGCGGGGCTCTGGCACGGCCGTGCTCCAGCTGCTCCTGCAGGGACAGCGCTCCCGACCCTCCCCGTGCTCCCGCCCAGCTCCCACAGCCGGACCTTCCTGGGGTTCACTGCAGGAGGCACCCTGACAATGCAGATGGATGACTTTTCAAGTCCTGCTGTCTGTGAATCCCTGGGATATCCTACAAGGCCTCTGTTCTTCCAGCTGGACTGCTCCTCTTCCAGGCCCAGGGCTAGAAACAGGACTCCTGGGATTCGGGGTCGGTGTGGATGGGAAGCTTCTCTTGTTCCTGGTGGTGCCCATTGTGTAAAACCGTGTACCTGGGAGGGGGAACACAAGCGTTTGTCAGTGCCAGGTCAAATGCCAGACTTAGGGAAAATACGATCTTGCAAACGCCAAAGGATATTTAAGAGAGTGATTCTTCTAAATATCCAGATCCCACATGAAAAAGTGTGAATCCCTGCTTTGCTCTGTGACAGGGAATGAAATCTTCGGTTTGGAGCGGTGAAAGCAAGCCCTGAGAACCAAGAACCTGCTGGGTTTCAGGAGTCAGAGGTGACCCGCACTGCCCGAGTGAGCCTGGGCTGCTGGATGATCCCGCAGGAATTTCCCAGGCTGGATGCTGGCTCCCAGCACGGCCAGGTCCCTGAATGTGCAGACATTTCCCTCAAACATCCTTTAAATAAGGATCAGGAATTTGAAAAGCCTGCTCCCAACAAGTCACAGGCTGAGCGTCGGAAACGAGGAGAGACGTTTGGCACCTCACACCGAACAGACCCCAACGAGACGGCCACGAAGGGAAAACAGAGGCGGAATTTGATGGACCAAGTCAGACAGGGACACCGTGGGGCACAATCCACCCGGGACACCTCGGGAGGGCCAAGGGCTCTGCCACGGATGGGACACAGAGAGCAGAGCCCCCGCTCCATGCCGGGCAGACGCCGGGAGCGGCTCAGGACGATGGACAGGGAGTGGAACATCCAAGAACCAAACCTTCCTCCGTGTTCTGCGGCCGTCACAGAGTGGAGCAAGAGCAGCAAGAGCAGGCGGTGCCGATTGTGAGAGGTTCATTAAGCTAAAGAGGAGTCATTAAGGTGTCCCGGGATGTCGTGTGGCACAAAGTGTCTGTCTGAAGCCTCTGGCAGTGAGTTCAACACTTCCAGCTGTTTACCCTGCGGGGAAAGAGGACCGGTAGGACAGGAGGAAAGAGCATTCCTGGCACAGGGAGTGACAGCTCACGGCTCGCTCAGGTACCGGCACATCATCCCTGAAAATACTGCCAGCATCTCCGGGAATCTGTTAAGGGCGTCCTCTGCTGCCAGGCTTTTGTGTTCCGTGGGGTTTTTCCATACTCTGCAGCTTTTCCCTTCAAACGTAAGTTCAGAGCCCCCTGCCAGTTGTAGGACACCGATTTAGCGTTGGATAAAAGCTGGGATTTTACAGCCCTGCTTTTCTTCTCATCCCTCTGTGCCTTCACTGATCTCCCTCTGAAAACACACTTCATTTTTCATGTGTTGGTACCTGTGGGGAGCAAGTTTCAGAGAAAAGGCTCATCTGCACCCGAAATTCAGTTCCTTCCCCTGCAGGAACACACCTGGCGTGCCTCAGCTCCCACCCCACGGATTTCCCAAGGATTTATCCTACAATGCAAGGAGGAAACAGCACTGGAACTCTCCCCGTGCGGGCTGAAGGCTTCAAGAGAAGGGAGCCAGGTAGGTCTGAGAAAAGAATACATCTGAGGGAGCCGGAATACGTGTGCAGGGAAAAAAACAAACATTAAACGGGTTAAACGCATTAAGTAAATTATCTACAGCAAATTAATTGCTCCGTTTTCCTGCCTCTGATGGGCTCCTCCGATGGGATTTGTGCTCAAAGAGAATCCCTGGCCCTGCCCTCTGCATCCTCCCAAGGTGAGGACAGCGCTGCTGCCACTTCCCCAGAGCTTTGCCCAGGTCCCGAGCATCCCCCACGATAAACCCCAGTGGTGGGGGGCAGTGGCCCCGAGGGACCTGCTGAGAGCCTCCCAGTGGCCCTTTAGCTGAGGGCCAGTTTGGGGCCAGTGGCTCGGCACCTCGCTGTGCCTGCTGGCCCAGGGGACTCTAATTCACAGCCTGGAGCAGCTCCCAGCACAGGAGGGGACCTGCGGGGTTTTGCCTGCGGGGTTTTGCCCTCCACACGCCCAGCAGCAGGACAAGGAGCTCTGGATTATTCTGGGAACCTGGCAAATCCCAGGGAGAATTCTCCAAGGTGATGCAGTGGCTGCATGGGAACCTCCACACGCCCAGGAGCAGGACAAGGAGCTCTGGATTATTCTGGGAACCTGGCAAATCCCAGGGAGAATTCTCCAAGGTGATGCAGTGGCTGCAATGTTCTCCCTTCACTCCCCGCAGAGCTGCCCTCCCCCCCCCCCCCAACCTGGACCATTTATTAGGAAAGCAAAGCCCAAAGAATGGCTGGGTTTTGGTTCCCCCAGCTGTGATGAAAACCAGGCACCGTTTTCCCAGCACCCGAGGTCCTGCTCAGTCCTCTCCTGATGAGCAAACCCCTGGGATCAGCCCTGACCTCTCAGGGTGAAGGGTTTGTGTGGCCGCCCCTCCTGCATTTCCACTGGCCCAAACCCGCCCCAGGTGTGCAGCTGCCTTTGCTCTCTGTTCAGTAATCCCTTCCCACTTCACAGATGGTTTCATTATTAATTTCTTCCATTTCTGGACCGGCAGGAGGTGGTTCCTGTTGTCCTGACATTCCCTGGACACTCCGGGGAGGTTCTGCAGCTGGGCTTGGTGCAGGGAGTGTGAGAGCTGCTAACTCTGGGCTCCCTGGGATTTTGCCACTAAATCCATTCCCCCTCTGCTCAGAAAAGGAAGGACAAGAGGCAGAGATGAGATTTTGCTGCAGAAACAGGGATGGGATGGGGTATTTTTGGTGTACCTGGCACTGCCAGGGTACCTGAGGTCCCAGCTGGGTGCACGAATGGCTCAGGAAGTTTGGACACGAGCTTGCACAAAAAGCTGCTAAGCACCGATTTTCACTGTATTTACAAATCCCTTTGTAATTTTTGTATTATAAATGCAGAATAGTTACAGGCAGAGTTCCTAAAGCCCCCCGAGAATGCAAGAACAGAAGAGAAAATCCAGGTACCAGATTCACTGCAGTGCTGCTGTTCTGAGCTGTTCCCTTGGTTTGCTTTTCTCATTCTCCAGACTTTTTCAGTTCCAGATATTTTTCCCATTTCTGATCTGGAGCAAGTCTGCAACTCCTCATGAGATAAAAACGAAGAAAAAAGCAGGAAGGAGCAGACTCCAATTGATGTTCAAGGCCTTTTGCTGCCTTTACCAGGGGACTGATCTCCCCACTGTGATATTGGCAATTTTGGGAGTGAACATTCACTGCCCGCGGCTTCATTTTCTCCTCTCCCAGCTGCTGAAGCCCAACTCCAAATGAAACACTTCAAAACTTGTTTCTTCCTTCATCTACAACCAGCAGCTCCCCCCAGGAGCCAGCCACCATCCCACCTGGAACAGATTTCCAAGGAAAAGGCGAGTAGGTGATGATAGCTCCCAGTGTACCACAAATCTTTTGTTACTTGGGAGCACCGAGGAAAGATTTCCTGGGACCAGAGGAAAACAAGATGTAATGATGTAAAATGTGATGAACTGGGAAGATTTGCATTTGGCTTGAGCAGAATCCCGTTTCTAGTAATGTATTTTTATACATTAATTTATTATGTATAAAATTAAATGAGGATTTTTATCCTCAACCACCTAAAACAGTGGAATGCAGAAGAGGTTTTGAGGTAAAAGTTGGCTGGAGCCACATTTTAAATGGCACTGAGCTTCCAAACTGAACGAAAGATTTAAACTTCTCCAAGATTTGACAACTGTGTTGCTCCACGATTTCTCCTTCCCTGCATTTTCTTTCTCTCGCAGCAGCAAAGGGATTGCCCCTCTGGAATATCTGCAGCTCCACGGCTGGAGCTTCACCCCCGGGATTGTGTCCATTCCTCAGAGCTCTGCTGCTTCCAGAGGGACTTCCGAGAGCAGGAACAAACAGCTCTGCTCTCAGATTGGGATTGTGGTGAACAATCACTTGGCAGAGGTTATTTTAATGAACACATCACTGAAACCAGCCTTGCACCATCTGCTCAGTTCCAGAATTTCAGATTCCGAATTAGAAAACAACAGAATTCACAAACCGCTCTGAAAGTGAGGGGGAAAGAGAGCAGCTTAAGATGATTTTTGTGACTTATCCCAGCCTGTGCTGGATCTGCTCTGCTCCGTTCCCGTGTCAGGAACAGGTGGAATTTTTAATTCTGTGTTTTATGGCAGCCACGAACCCCCAGGAACCAGTCCCTGGAGGTGCAGGATGGGTCTGGGTGGCACCGTGAATTGCCCAGGCTGGAAGCACCAGGAAGGAGCCCAGAGATGGAATTCCTGTGGGCCAGGAATAAAATCTGGGCGTGTTCCCCAGGAGATGGGGAAGGTGCCCTCCTATTGTCCCCCTGGAAAGGTACTTCTGATATTTTTGGAAAATTGGGAGATGCTGGGAAACAGAGAATTGAGAAGAGTGTGACACAAACCCCAAGAATCTCTGGAATTCCCTATTTTAGTCAGTGATATTTTTCCACTTTGCAGGAGTGGGAAGGCTTTGAAAGAGCAAAATCCTTCAATCTGAACCGCGCCAAATGTCAGAATGCACTGGGAACAAAATGCATTGTTCCATTTCCATCTTCTGCTGAAAAAAAATGAGCGCACGGAGGCCAAATTAAATGGAATTTCACAAAACATTGGCTTTTAATGCAGCTGCATATGAAACTTCCACAAATGAGAGCAGAATTATCCCTCTCTCAGCATTCCCAGGTTCACAGAGTCCATAAAATGAAAAGCTCCCCAGTAACTCTGGAACCTCTGGGCTGAATTTGTCCTGTTCCCATCACTGCAGTGAAGTTCTGCACTTGGCCCTCAGCACGAAACCATTTGAGCAGGGTAAGAATAAACCAAATTATTACAGCCCAGTAGTGAAAACCCAGATCTTGGGAAAATGTTGGGATTGCTGAATTATTTACATGGCTCTGACAGCAATGTTGATTTTAAAGTCCTTTGTAGTCAAATCTAAACACAAATCTCTCTCTGTCTCATGACAAGTGTTTATTTTCTCGCTCCTGAGCAGTTAAGCTGAATCTCTTAATTATCTTTAAATCAAATAATGCAGTTCTGACCTTGGGAGCTGAAGTCAGCCCTCATCGCTCTTTACTAAATTTCAGGCAGAGCTTTTATAAAACATCTGTCTCCAGCCCCCATCAGCCAGCCTTCAGTGCATTTTGTAGGATTTCTGCAGCAATACAGATTTAAAATTAGCAGTTCTCAAGTAAGAAAAGCCCTTGAATAAGAGAAACATAAAAAAAAAGATAAAAAAGAGATTTTTTTCTCTCTCTCTGACAAGTCCCAGGAAACAAAGAAAGCATCTCCCAATATGTTTGTGTCTCTCCTTTTCCCCCCCATTGTTCCATTGTCTCTCTTTTTGGCAAACCAAGACTAAAACCCTCTCCAGTCCCTTTATTTTTGTGTTTGCAGGAGCTGTGGATCTTTTTCAAGAACCTGAAACAGGATCTTGCCATGAGATGTCCAAACCCTTCAGCATCTTGTTTCCGTTTGGTTTTCTCCTGCTGAATCTGACCCAAATTTTGCTTCCTTGGGACTGCAGGTGCTCATTTCCATCTCCCTTTTTTATCCTCTTTCTTGCCAGGCTCTGTTAATGAATTTCTCTGTGGTCCTTTCCAAATCCCCCTCACCTCCACTGCTGAATTTGACCTTTTTTCCCCTTTTCCCACTCTCCTCCTGCTTGCAGCTCCTCCACCTGAATAATGTTTATAATTTTGCCTATTTTCCACTGCAGGATGTCCTGCTCGACTTCAGCTGAAAACCTTGGAATTTGGGTATTAGGAACACGCATCAGTGACGGGAAACAACAGATCCACGCAAAAACCAAGAGGATGGGGCTGGCCCAGAGCTGCTGAACCCCTCCACTACAGATTTGTGACATTTTCGTGTTGTAGAAGTTGGTGTTTCCACAACAGAAACAGCAATTTGGGCACCAAAGGACAGAAATGAAGCAAATTTTAAAATCAGCGAGGAGCTCCTCGTTTCCAGTGAGTGAAATCCATTTGCTAATTACAAACCAGGGTAAACAAGGACGCAAATGAGAGAGGCCGCTCAGGAGGATGTGGGGAAGAGGAGCCCTTTCCCCTTTTCCTCCCATTAACTTCCTATTTCCATTTCCCTCTCGTTAATGTTAACCTTGGCACTCCATTATAGGCTCTAATTAGCTCCAGATTTTGGCCTCCAGTTCATTTTTTGCGCCATAATTAATGCAACAGTCATAAGAGGCCCCATTCTGATAATGAGGAGAGCACTTGGAAGTGCTCAGACACATCAGGAACACAGAGCAGCCCCTTAAGAGCAGCTCACACCCAGCCCAGATGGGCTGGCTCAGAATGGGCTGCTGGGTTTAAGTGTTTCCATTAATGAAACACCAGCAGGATCAATTAATAACATTCAAATGGAAGAGAACGATGATTTTTATTGCTTTTAATGGAGGTCTCACCACTAGCATAATTAAATCTTTTATCTGCTGGGGGAAAAAAACCCCACATTTGTTAAAGCTGTGCAATGAAACAGTGGCAAAGCCTGGAGCTGTTTCCTCGTTCAGTGGAGTTTGCCAGGTTTCCAACATGGGCCACAGTGGGAGAATCCCAGGCTGGAAAATCCCCAATCTCCACCTCACGCCCAGCCCAGAGCACCGAGTGCCACCTCCAGGAATTCCCTGGGCACCTCCGGGATGGGGAATCCAAACCTCCCTCCCAATATTTGCCACCCTTTCACTCTGGGAATGGGTGGCTTTTCTCCACTGAGATACCCAGGGCAAAATGGAATTACGGCTCGCTGAAATCCGGCCCAAAAAACATTCCCCATCCTTCCCTCCTTTGTGTGGGAACAGCAGAGATGGTTTTATTTAAGTGTCAAACCCAGACTTTCTCCCAGGCACGGCGTGTTGGGTAACAAAAGCCTGGCATGTGCACATTGTTCGTGCCAATCCTTTGGGCTCCTGTCTGAGGAGCAAATGCCACCAACTCCCTCCCAGCAGCTGGGGCTGAGGGAAGAGCTCTGCTCCCCAGGGAACGCCTCCTCCAGCCCCTCCTGCCTCTTGTCCCTGCAAAACCCACACTTTTGTGTCCTGGGAACTTCTGTACAGCCCCAAGGTGGTGCTGGGAAGCTGTGTTTACCTTAAGGTAACCTAATTTAAGGGCTGGAAATGGTATTTTCTTGTAATGACGTGAATAACAAAATAGCAGTTAAATAATAGTTAATCTAAAAATTGTTAAATTTAAGAACAAAAAAAAAATTTAAAAATGAATAATAAATATTCTTGTGATGCTTTTAACATATCAGTTAGGACCTGTTGTAGCTTAAGTCTTATCAAATTTAAGTTTATTTGGCTGCCTTTCCTCAGGTCTCCATCCTGCTGAGAGAGCAAACACCAGGTTCCACCATCTTGTGTTCAGCGTGAGTTTATTCTCCCCTTTCCCTCTTTATCCAGATTTTCCAATTAATATTTCCATGATGTGATTAAAGTAGCACATTCCTGGCTTTGGACGTTGTCCCTCACAACCCACCGGGTGTGAATTCGTAAAGCTTCATCCGTGATACCGTGAACAATATTAATTAATTGTGAGCTGCGCTCCCCACTCCTCATCTTTTGTGAGCCTTTTATCAGGATTAAATGTCACACCACAGATGGGGACATTGGCCGTGGGTGCTTAATTTGAATAAAATCTCCAGATCCTCCCTGGAAAGCCTTGATTTGATCAGTGCAGGCTGGGATTTCAGACCCCCTGTGCTCCCCAAACTCCCTGTATTCACCCACCAGCAAAATTAATTCCCTGCCTCGCTTTCCTGGACAGTTTCTCCCCGTTTTTAGCTCGTTCAAAGACTCCAAGCCAAGCAGCACATATTGCCCGTGGCTGTGTTCCTTCTCTGTTCCTCAGGAAGGATGATGCTCCCCTTGCTCATCCCTTCCCTGCCAAGAGCTCTCTCCCAGGGGTCAGATCCTCTCCAGGAGAGGGGCCAGGAGCTGCTGCTTCGTTTTGCTGTGACTCAGAGGCTGCTCAGTCCCCAATTTCTGTCACTCTGTCCCCAGCCAGCCCGTGCTGGTGCTGTTATCCCACCCCAGCCTCCCCAGCAGGAGCTGCTGGACACCTGAACCCGAGGAGCTGTGCAGGTACCGCTCCCTCTGGGACTGCAGGGACCCTCTGAACTTCTCTGGGAACAAGCACCTGAGGAAACTCTACAGCTTCCTGAAAGGTGGTTGCAGTGAGGTGGGGCTCGGTCTCTTTTTCCGGGCAACAACTGATAGAACAAGAGGACACGGTCTTAAGTTGCGCCAGGGGAAATAGAGGTTGGATATTAGGAGAAAATTTTTTACAGAAAGAGTGATAAAATATTGGAATGGTCTGCCCAGGGAGGTGGTGGAATCACCATCCCTGGACGTATTTAAAAAGAGATTGGATGTGGCACTCAGTGCCATGGTTTAGTTTAGCTGAGGTGTTGGGACAGAGGTTGGACTCGATGATCTTGAAGGTCTCCTCCAACTAAAATTGAATTGAATTGAAAAAAAACAAAAACAAAAAACCCCTTTTTTTTCTCTGAGCATCCTAACGAGCAGAGCTTCGAATTTCCTGAAGAAGCCCAAAACAAAAATGCCAGGCTCAGCATTTGAGTGCACCATGTCCAGGGGAAGGAGAGGCAGAAATTGGAATATTTGCACAGCTCATTTTGTGGGGAGGATGAGGGGAACCCAAGAAATGAGGACTCATAATCAAGCAGGTATTTATTTATTCTCTGATGGGTTGTTTTTTTGTTTTTTTTTTTTACTCAGAGTAAAATCAGCTCTCAGCAACTCCTTTTTGAGATCACTCCTTAGAGAAATTCCCTGCAGACTGGGACGTGACATGGAGAGTTCACCCATCAATGAATTGATTTTGAGCACAGGAGGAGGTAACCAAGGCCATCAAAACACCTGTGTGTGTAAACCCTTTATTCCCACATCCCTGCTGTTAACACGAGGTTATTTCTGTTATTTTGTGCTTTCTTCTGGTCCTTCTGCAGATCTGAGTGACTTTCAGGGCCACCTGTGAGACCCTACCTGTCCATTGCTTTATACATTGCCATCAAATTTGAAGTGCAGAGCAAACAAATAAGTTCAAACTCCTGAAGGTTGTGCCATCGCTTGGTTGCCCCTGGGCCTGTCTATTTTCTGCTCCAGAGGAGATGACACAGTCCATAAATCTCTGCCCTAGTCCCTGCTTTGGTAAATAAAATCTGCTTCAGATTTATGCTTGTTCCTCCTTGAGGAAAAGCAAAGCAGTGATACATGTGGCAAATGGAACAGAAAATTGCTTTTCAGCCATCAAGTTTCCAATGTAGCCGACTTAAGTTTGGGCTCTCCTACAACAATCACTGGTCTCACAAAATAAACCCAATTTTGTACCACGATTCTTTGTGTTATGTTGATGTGCTTTGCCCAATAATTTAGCAAATGCCTTCAAACTGAGAGTGGGTTTAAGCTGGATATTGGGAAGGAATTCCTCCCTGTGAGGATGGGGAGGCCCTGGAGAAGCTGTGGCTGCCCCTGGATCCCTGGAAATGTCCAAGGCCAGGGTGGATGGGGCTTGGAGCACCCTGGGACAGTGGAAGGTGGTTTAGGGTTGGAACTGGATGAGGTTTAAGGTCCCTTTCAACCCAAACACTTCTGTGATTCTCTGATTCTAAGGAATGAAGATCACACTGCTTTGGCTGCTGCCTCAGAGAGGAAGTGAAGGAAATCTTGTGTTTATTTTGGCAGCGCTTTTCCTGTGCTACTGAGCCTCCAGAAATCCAGGCCTTCACTCCTCCCAGTGCCCCAGGGATCCTGTGTTTGGCCAGGAGAATGCGGCTGTTCCAGGGGCCAAAGCCAACCCCTCTAAATAAACTTGGCTGGGGAAGCTGCTTCTGAAAAAAACAATTTCTGTTCCTTCATGAACCCAGCATCCCACCTCTTTGCTGAGCCAGTTCTGAATTGCTCCCTTTCATCCTCTTCAGCTGTAAATCATGTTGCTTAATTAATCTTAATTAAGTGTTGTGGGCATCTCTGGAGCTCAGTTCTCTTTTTATTTAATTACACTAACACACCATAGAATGGTCTCTGTTTGATGGGATGTTTTGCACAAGAGTTTAATCTAGAAGCTGAAAGAATTAATTAGTTCTTCGAATGCCTCCAGAGGGGTGGCCAAGTAAACTGTGGGTTTGTCACAAATGCCTGGACTCATTAGTGACCAGAATCTACCCCTGGAACTGCTCACCTTGAGCCAGAAACACATTTCCCTTTGCTGGGGCTCTCAGATCCCACAGGGATCTGAGCAGGAATCGGACTCATGGCAGACAGAGAGATCTGGGATTTGTCAGCAGAGACTGCAGCTGGTTCTTGTGCCAGAAGCTTCACCCCTGTGCCCTGGCCCCTCTCTGCATCCCCATGGTCTGAGCCAGCCCCCAAAAGGGATCAGCTGCCCGTGGAACGGATATTCCAGCAGGAAAAGCACCTCCCTGTTTGCCAGGGCTTCTTGGGAACGGGGCACTCCCTGCCCCACGACCTGCCTGGTACTTTGGCACTGCCCAGCAGAGCCTGGAGCTGCTGGGCCTCCTCCTCCTCCTCGCCAAAAAGAAGCTGGGATGGCAAAATACGGAACATTGCAGGAAAACTCCTGGAGTAAGGACAGAGGGGAGCAAAGGCAGGGACTGTCCTGTGACCCTGGAGCTCCTGGGGCTCCTGAAGCTCCTGCTCTGCTTGACAGCTCAAGCTGTGATGATTTTGTCACCAGGATCTTCTCTCTAGCTGTGATTCCTTCTGGAATACAGCTGCAGGGCAGCCCCAGGAGTTCTGCAGCCCCAGAGATGGGCTCTTTAGGATGAGCACGTTGTCCCCAGTCACCCACCCAGACACACCCAGACTCGCTGTAAAAGTACAATTCTCCCCAAAGAGCCTGACTGCTTTGCTCCCAACACTTCCACGAACTTCCTGCTTCTTCTTGGCCCAAGCAGGGAGGTTTGGCTGCATCAGCCATCGCTGCAGGAATCTGTGGGTTAGGAGAGCGTGGTGTTCCTTGGAGACCCAGCCACAAGCACTGAGGGCCAACTTTCATCCATCCTTCAGGAATCAGCTTCATCCCAATGGGGGGAAATTCCAGGTGGGCCAGGGCCCTCCCAAGCACAGCTGCTGGCAGTCCGGTACTTATGGCAGTACCATTCCAAGAGCTATGACAATGAGACTGTTTATAGCTCTGGAAATGGCGCTGCCATCGGCACCACGGCGACGGCTCCGTCCCCTCCCTGCTCCTCCTCGTGCTCCAGCGGCCTTGGATGGAAGGAATGAGGATGCAGGAGCAGCTTTGGCTCAGAAATCCCTGGAATCTTAAGGAAAAGGTCCCAGTGAGGCTGTCTGGAGAAGCCTTCAGAGGTGCTGGCTCCAGTCTCCCGCTGCTGGAATGTGCCCTTGGAATACAGAGCACACACACACGTGCCTGTTTCCTCCTTTCTCCTGGGGTTTGACTGGGAAAAAGGGAAAGCCTCCCTCTCTTTCCTGATTGCCCCCATGGCAGGTTTTCTCTCCTTCCCCTTGGATTCAAGCCAGAAATGCTGCACAGCCCCGGAGTTCATTTCCCCTGGAGAAAAGCACGTGGGATTCACAGGGCACACGCTGCCACAAATCCACCTCCCAATTAATCCTGGAGTCGTGCTGGTAACGAAGCACTGATCGTTCTTATTGCCCTTTCCAGCTGGAAGCCTGTTCTAAGCTGGGCATTTCCAGAGGTTCTTTGACAGCATTCCTCAAAACTGAAGGATTTATACTTTGGAAAATTGGGCGGCCCCCGGTTTCTGCTGCTGAAGGCTCTTTCCAAGACATCTGTTGTACCACTACAGCCATAACTCCCACCAGGAATCATCCTCACCACACCAAAGAGTTGCTAATGTAGGAAAAAAGACAAAAAGCAGCTTTTCCTTCTCCTTCCAGGGACATCCTGCAGCCTCCAAGGAGGATTGTGGGAAAAGGTTTGAGTTACAAGCTGAAACCCCTCTCCTGAAGAGTTTCAATCAGCTCTGCTCCTACGACAGGCACTGACAACTTCTCTCTCAGTGCTTCTAAGCCTCTAAAGAAACCCCCAGCACCATCTCCAATAACTCTTCTGCAGCCTCACCGAGGATCTCATCAGTAACAACTGTGACAAAAGCAAGTGGGGGACATAAACCAGGACAAAGAGAGAAGCAGAAGAACAAGAAGCAGTTCTATCACCCCACTTCTGTCTCTCGACCAGGGAAAATTGGCCCAGAGCATGGAAGGGGCTGCCCAGGGCAGGTTTTTCCAGTGCATTTTGCTTTTTTTGTCCTTGCTCCTTGTTGCTTTCTGAATCTGAAGCAACTTTTGCTGCTGTCCTGACCTTGAGGGAGGTGTGTGTCCCTTTGACCAGGGAGGTGTAAAATCCTCCCAGACCAGACGGGTAAGGTTTTGGAACTATTTTGCATAGACATGATGGAAAATCAAGATTTTCCTCTCTGTGCCCAGCAGAAGGAGGGGAGAGGTGCTGTCCAAGGGTCACAGGGTTTGGCAGCAGCTCAGCTTGGATTGTTCCAGGCAGAGGCAAGGACTTCCCTGGAGAGCAGAGAGAGCAGCACACCCAGCTGGGGACTGCAGATCACATTTGCAGCCTCTCTCCAATGGAGCTTTTTGGGAAAATTGCAGCCAAGATGGATTACAGTAAAGGGATGGACACAGGGATGTTTCCAGAGGGATGAGAGCAGACAGAAACACTCACAGAGGACATTTCACAGACACCTGACACAAAGGACTGAAGGAGTAGCAGCTGGAATTTGGACCTTTCAGTGCTCAGTGAAGCCTTAGATCCCAAAATGTGGAGAATCCTGGAGTGTCCAAGGCCAGGCTGGACAGAGCTTGGAGCAACCTGGGATAGAGGAAGGTGCCCATGGCAGGGGGTGGAACAGGTGAGCTGGGAGGCCCCTTCCAAGCCAAACCATTCCATGATTCTCTGTCTCCTCCCGGACGGGGAGGATGGTGCCATCCTCCACCAGTGGCTGGGTGTTCTGCAGTGCAGCTCCAGGGAGCAGACCGCAGCCTGAGCACAGCTCTGCCTGCCCGTGTGCCCAGCCCACCCAGGGAACCTGGCCGTGGAAACCTCCAGATGGAGGGAACAGAAACTGCCTTGAACGCTGCTGCTGTAAAGCAACTGCTGAAATCTGCTGCCTCCCTAAAATCTGTGTCCCTAGTGAGGAATAAACAAAAGCACTGAAGGGAAAAAGGAGAGGGAACCTCCTGCCTGCCACAAATCTGTTGGGATAATTGGAGGTTTTGTGGGAGCTGTGCAGTCTGCCCAGGATTTGGGGGTGCAGGTGAAGGGATGAGCACGTGGGATGCTGGAGCTGTTGTGGGGGTGTGGCACCGAAGGGAGAGCTGCATTCCCTGTCAGTCCTTGTGCCTTGTCATCCCAGTTCCCAGACAGGGAGGCTGTCACTGTGACCACCGGGATTTTCCCAGCCCTGGGATGAGCCCTGCTCCTTTCCCCTGCCCTCTTTCCAGAAACATCTGGAGCAGGAAGCCAATTCCACACTTGTTCCATTCTTCTTTCGAATGCTGGAGCTGCAAGTCTGGGAGTGCCTGGCCCTGGAGCATTCCCGTGGTGGCAGGAACCCAGCTGGAACCTCTGAGGGAAGGGGAAGCCTCCGAGCTGTCAGGTTTAACTGACTTAAGACAGGTCCAGCCTGGCCTGGGACACTGCCAGGGATCCAGGGGCAGTCACAGCTTCTCTGGGCACCCTGTGCCAGGGCCTTCCTCACAGGGAACAATTTTTCCTGATATCTAAACCCACTCTCTGTGCAGCTTTTCTCTGTGTGGTGCCCACCCAGGAGACCCTGCAGTGCTGTACCCTGGTCCTTGGAGTGAGAACAGCCACTCCAAAGGGGAAAATCCCTGCTGCCCACACCATCCCGCAGCCAGGAGCCCACTCCCAATGTCCTCTGAGACACCCCCATTCCCCCGGGGCTGCTGCCTCCCCCCCACAAATGCTGAAGCTATAAATAAGGAGGGTTTAAACTGGGTTGCAATAAACAGTGAACAGACAGGGCTGCAGTAATAAAAGAAGGGACTTACAGAGCATGGTCATGGTTAGACAGGAGCTGGTCTGCTGCAGAAGAGCAGGAGGAGCTTGGAGACAGAGGAACAGCCACTTTTAGTGCGGGAAAGAGCAAAGACAGACACAGTGAGGGAATTAAGGGGGGAAAAGGAGAAAACACAGCGATGATTAATCAGGAAACAGCCCCACATCAAACACTGAGCAGGCAATGGCATCAGGGTCAGAGCTACATTCCCAAACCTCCCACTAAAAGGAGCCTGGTTTTTAGAGCTAGAACCACATGAGCCACATCAGCTAGAGTCCTTTTCTCCATAAACCATTTTGGGAATCATTCTCCTTTTCAAGAAAATCCTTTTCCTGTCTCACACATAAAGTTTTAGGCAGGAATTCTCTGCCGAGCCTGTTTTCCAAAACCTCTTCAGTACTGCTCTAGGAAGGGATTTGGGACCTGGATATTGCCTTCCTCCTGCTCATTCCATGAGTACCAACCACCCCTTCGGTGTGCCTGAGGATCCTCTCCGGAGGAAGCCACGTCTGGCTCTTAAACCAAAGCCCAGGGAGCTGTAACTTGGCCACTTAATCACCCATGATAGCTGCCATGCTCACTGCTAAAAAATCTGATTTGTGGAGGCAAAGCAGAGCTGCTGGAGATCCCTGGCTGGTGATCCTGGAGTCTTTTGACAGCTCCAGTGTGCTGGAAATGCTGGGTTGGGCTTTTAACTACAGATGGGAGAGCAATAACTGAGCTCCCTGACTTAGTCTGCAGTGCAGGAGTGCAGCAGATACCACTTAATCTTTACTAAAGCTGGAACTACGCCTGGCTGCAAGGATGAGCTTTAAAATCCCCCTCTGTGGGCTGAGAACAAGGTGCTGCTGGTCTCTCACTGGTCCCCTGAAGTGTAACAGGGAATTAGAGGGGCTCCTAAAGCACTGACCAGCTGTAACCCCTCCCTCATCCTGCACTTTTCTCCTGAGCCAAAAAGAGCCTGAAACATGCACATGAAAAAGAGAATTTTCCTATATAGCAGCAGTCCTGGATTGGAAGAAATCAAATTTCAGACATCTACAATTCCTCAGAGTTAAACAGCTTTCCTTATATCATCAGAGGATAACACAGAATTGTCCCTTAAAGCATCTGAGTCTGAAACAGGAGCTTGGAAAGCCTGGGTGTGCCCTGTGCCTGCAAACAGGAGTGCCCATGAGGGAGGAGAGGAGGGCTGGGAACTCCAGAAGAGCCCAGCAGCCTGTGCTGCCCAACTATTAGTTATGGGACAAGAAGAATTCCAAGGTGAGCAGACACAATTTTACAGCCAAATCTTCCCAGGCAAACACACGTGAAGCTGAGCATAGGGGAAAGGGGGTTTTAAAGAAATTAATTTAGCTTGCAGCTTATTTTAAAGGATTTTATGGGCTTGTTTTAAAATTTATCAAGGACAAAGATCCTTTCAAAAACAGAGTAAATGGTTTGGCACTGAAGTGCATCGTTCATTTCCCTGAGTTCTGTGAGCTGGTGTTTTATGGAGCTCTCTCACAGAACAGAACTATGGACTATCCTGAGCTGGAAGGGACCCCCAGGGATCATCCAGTGCAGCCCCTGGCCCTTCACAGACCCCAACAACCCCACCCTGGGCAGCCCTGAGAGCAGTGTCCAAACTGCCCTGGAGCTCTGGCAGCCTCGGGGCCGGGACCATTCCCTGGGGAGCCTGGGCAGTGCCCAGCACCCTCTGGAGGAAGAACCTGCCCTGATACCCAACCTAAACCTGCCCTGATACCCGACCTAAACCTGCCCTGATACCCAACCTAAACCTGCCCTGACACCC